>LPNX010242100.1:376512-462666 GCA_001517045.1 Pseudotsuga menziesii | reverse complement strand
AGTGTCTCGTGCACGAGCCTCAAGCTCCTCGATCTGCGCTTGGTGGTCTTCTTCCATCTTGGCCTTTGCTTCTTCCATCCTGGCTACTGTTTCCTCCAGATCCTTTGCTCTGTCTCCAACTCTTCTTACCTTCTGCGGTAGAGGCAAGGCGAATTCAATGTGGCATTGGGGTAACTCTAATGCGATGCTTTGTAGAACCTAAAAAAGGTCCTATTCCCTTTCTTCATATGTTCGTACTTCATCTGCCTTCTTCTGAAAACTGGTGGTGAGTGCTGCATTCTTCTGCATGAGCTGTGTATTTTCTTGATACGTCGCAAGCTCTCTACCTCTGAGCTCTGCGCTTAGTTGCTGCTGGATCATCTGCAACTGATCAATGTGAAAATCTACTAGGTCAACCTCAACAGGTTTCCTAAACTGTACTAGTGGATCCGTCATCGATGCAGGGAATCTGATGCTCCCTGGTGGAATCAAAACTGTGTTGAGATGACCCTTCGCTAGGATCTCTTCATGGGAGATCGACTGTTTCGAACTTTCTCCTGCTAGCACCTTGCTTAACTGAGTGTGGATTATGGCAGTTTTCACAGTCAGTGTTTTCAACTCACCTAACTGCTGGTCTATGGCCCCCTGCAGCTTCCCCTGCGATGCTTGCATCGCCTGAAATGTGTCACTCATTCTGTCCCTTATTCTTACTGCGATTTGGTCATAGTCATCAGCTGTCAATTTAATCTCCCCAGTTGGGTTTGTAACCTTTTGTTTTTTCTTCATGGGCTTCTCCTCTGATGTATCCTCTTCATCCTGTGTCTGGGTTTCTACTCTGTCTTTACTCTTGTCTACTGGGTCTGTCTGTGCAGTATCTGATTGTAGAGGTGTGGTATCTTCGTATTCTCGCTTCCATTGGGTGTCAAAGTCTTTAATGATGCCTTTGATATCTTTCACTATCATCCTGAACCAGCCAAGATCCCAATCATCCCTTGTAGTCCTCTTTGTTCTCAGGTTGATTCTATGGCGGTCCACCATAAAATTAAGCTGAGCATCGTATGCGTCTACAACCTCTTTGCTGATCCGTGGTACTTCTAGGACGACTTTCTTCAGCAGCGTATAGTATTCATAGAATACTATCGCATTGAGATTTTTCTTTTCTGGGTGGTTAGTCTCCCACAAGTTTGTATAGCGCACCCATCTGGGCTCACCACTTGCAAGCTGCTTAAATTGGGTATGGGGCGGCTCCTTCCACCCTACAAATGCACAGAGTATAATCAACCATGAAAAATGAAAATGGTGGATGGCCTCATCCTGTGCCGCCAAACAATCTGCCTGAAACATATTTAACAAAAATAAAGACCAGTTGAAATGGTCCCCCTCTGCAACCTATATAGCAAGTTTAATTATGGACCCTGTAACTTCCTTGGGCCGGACCTTAGTTAACAGTTTTCCTGCAAGAAAGATAGCTGTAAAGCTGAGTGTTTTGTCTGATATGCTTACAATATCGTAAGCCCGACCTCCTCTCTGTAGTTGGTACCTGACAACTAGGGTGGGTGATAGCTTGGGTTCCTTGGTCTTTCCTATTGTATCTATCATCGGGTGCTGACCAGTCTTGGACAGTCCGGTGATACGATGTATGAGGTCGACATTCAGGTCGACCTTGTTACCAAGCCAAAGGTAAACCCCATGTAAACAAGACAGTAGGATGCACACCACGGAATTAACCTCTGCACCGCGTCCGAAATGTGGTAGTATCAATAGGTTGAGCAGGCCTAAGCGCTCAAGTATCTGAACATGGTCCATGGGAATATAATCGTCTACACCTGTCCTTGGGTTCTTCTGAATTATAAGATACTGGTCTAGCTGGAACTAGGGATATGTCTTAGTGTCGACCAGGTTATAATCTATGAATTTAGCAATAGCTGCATATCCTAATAGGTCTCCATCTTCCCTTACTCGAGAATCAATCTGTGGTATGGGAACAGGAAACTTACCACTCTTGGGAATTTTTACTTCTAGTGCACCTTCAGCTCATGGCATAATGTAGTCTGCTGCAGTATGAGCTTCTTCCTCCAACTCCGAATTAGATTCTTCTGCTATCTGAGACTGGCTCCTCATTTGTGGTGGCTATCTGGTCTATGATGAACCTGGATGGGTGCCCTTAGGCGGTGTCGTCATAATACCTCTAAGGCCGTCACGCTCAAACCTTCTCAAAATGTCTTCTAAAGGTTCCTCCTCGGATAGAACCCACTTGGAGAAATGTCTTGGGCGTGCAATGGCTTCGAACTCAGGGAATCTCAGCACTCTGTAACTGGGTGAACTCTGCACAGGAAACTCTGAACAGCTTACTCTATAGCTCTTGGGTTTTTGCAAGTGTAACCCTCTCGAATGGTCATTTTCTGCTTTTATGCCGAAGGAAGCATTCCTGGACGCAACGGTCATCTTGACTGGACCCGTCAGTCATCATAATTGCATGGACGAGACCACACCCATCATCTGATCCTCAATAAATGGTGAAATTCAATCACGTTTCCCTTGAAGCGTGTGTGTACAAGCGCCGGTCTCATCGAAGATTTTCCAAATCTGGAAACTTAATTATGCTGCAGCCAAATCTACGGTAAGGGATACTGGTCATTTCCTCATTAACGGCCTGTCAGAGGGCGATGTGGCGGGCCCTCTGTCGGTTGCAAAACTGGATACGTGGCACGGGGAAACATTGCACTGCTGCGCTGAAACACCACACCACCTGCACAAACAAACAAGCGTTTTTTTTTTCAAGCCACTCATGACTTGCGCAAATGAACTGGCCTTATGCAATTCCTAATACTTATGATACCTGCTGATGTAGACTAGTTCCCGATGTGATGCCTCCTTGCAACTACACTGGACATCTGCACCACCATAAACTGGCTAAGCTAGGGTTGAGAGGTGAGGTGTCTATCACTATAGAGCTTAATCCTACTACCATTAATCAATGTGGGAAGAAGCTCCCCATTCAACTAGCTGAGCTGAACGACACCTCCCTCTGTAACCTGCTGTATCTGATATGGCCCCAGCCAATGCATCTTGAACTTCCCTGGAAACTTAATGAATTTACTGTCATAGAGGAGTACTAGGTCTTCGATTTGGAAATTCTTACTCTTAATGTGTCTATCATGCCAAGATTTTTCTCGTGCCTTCTGCACTTTCTGATGGAATCCGGTGATGAATCTGTCTTCCTCTAAGGCAATCAGCTGCGCTAGCCTTTCCTCCAATGTGTCTGTATCAGTCATCCTGGTGATCTGAGCGATTCGTAAGCTAGGCAGAGTATACTCCATAGGCATAACAGCCTCCTATCCATACACCAAGCTGAAAGGTGTGTGTCCTGTGAGTTTCTTGCATGTGGTCCTATACGCCCATAATGCAGCATTAACTTGGAGGTCCCAATCATTCCTTTGGCTGTTGTAAATATTAGTAAGAGCATTTTCTAAAATCTTGTTAAAGGCCTCCATCGTACCATTAGCCTGTGGGTGGTAGGGAGTGCTCTTATGGTGTTGAATCTGGAATTATTCTGTCAAGGCCTCAATGGTGTGGTTCAAGAAATGTGTGCTTTGATTGCTCATCAAAATTACTGGGCATCCAAATCTACTTATGATGTTCTCAAAACGGAACTGTGCGGCTGTAGCAGCATCACAATTTCTTACTGCTTTGGCCTCTACCCATCTGGTGAGGTACTCTGTTCCGGTGATAATATATCTCGCGCCAGTGCACTTTCCTGGTGGGTTGATAGGACCCACAAAGTCTATAGCCCATTTGTCAAATGCACGCAGCGTAACCTGCGGTTGTAGCAGCATTTCATCGCTTCGCGAGGGTTTTCCTACCCTCTGGCAGATATCACAGCATCTGCACAAGTCCTTGGTATCCTTATGCAATGTAGGCCACCATAATCCTGTGGCTAGGATTTTCTGTGCAGTTGGCTTTCCCGTGAAATGACCTCCTGCGGTTCCTAAATGTGCCTCTCTGATAATAGCATTTTTTCATGCGGCATCACACATCTGTGCAAAACTTCATCTGGTCCTAACTTGTATAGGTGTCCTGCGATCAGGGTGAAGTCTGCTGCTTTAACAACCAACTGCTTCTTTTGCTGCTTAGTGAACTCATCAGGTGATGATCCTGTGGTGAGAAAGTGAATAATATCAGCATAGTAGTCGTCTGCGATCTGGATAGAAAACAACTGTGCATCTGGCAAATTGTCCTCTAGGTTACTTGGCTCTTCTCCTGAGTCTATCTGCGACAGATGATGAGGTCCAATGTTCAATCTTCCTGGTTTAACAATGATTTCAAAATCATACTCCTGAAAGAGTAGTAACCATCTGTAGATTATCCCCCCTAACACTAGATTATTGACCAGATACTTCAATGCGGAATGGTCAGTAAACATTTTGAGCGAGGCACCCAATAGGTAGTTCCTAAACTTTTGCAGCGCATACACCATAGCTAGGCCTTCTCTTTCTATTGTGGTGTAGTTCTTTTCTGCCGTCGATAGCTTTCTACTGGAATATGCGATAGGATGATCAATATCCCCTTCTCCTGGTTGCATTAAAACAACCCCTAGTGCGATGCCAGATGCATCCACATGTATGTGAAATGGCTTAGTCCAATCTAGAAATACTAGGATGGGCACTGTAACCATCTTCTCTTTAAGTGTGTCTAGGCTCTGCTGACATTCCTCATTCCATAGGAATTTTACATCTTTCTTTAGCAATTTCTCCATCGGTGCTGTAATCTTTGCGTAGCCCTTGATGAACTTTCTGTAATACCCGGTATGACCAAGTATTGTCCTCAGTTGCTTGACTGAATTGGGTGTTGGAAGATTTACGATGATGGAAATCTTTGCGGGATCTACCATCAAGCCTTGTCTACAAACAATGTGACCCAACAAAATACCAAATGGTGCACAAAATATACATTTCTTCAAGTTTAGAGAAATCTGGTACTACCTACATTTCTCTAACATCAGTCTTAAATATCCTATATGCTTGTCAATTAGTCTGAATACAGTCCAATCATCAGAATATACTTCTAGGAATTTATGGATGTATTCTTTAAATACAACAACTACTACTCTAGAAAATATAGCTGGTGCATTCTTAAGACCAAAGGGCATTACCGTATACTGGAAGGAGCCCCATTATGTTGCAAAGGTGGTCTTGGATCGATCTTCTGGATGTATTCTGATATGATGGTAGCCTGAGAAGCCATCAGTGAAGGAGTAGAACCTCCTGTCCTCCCACGCTGTCTAATACCTCATCAGTGAACGGTGTCGGAAATGGATCGTAAAGTGATGCATCGTTGAGCTTGCACAGATCGACACATATCCTGATGTCTCCTTTGGTTTTCTTCTCTTGTATGACCATGGGGCTAACCCATTCGCTTTCTTCTACTGGCTCAATGATGCCTGCTGTTAGCATCTTATCGATCTCATCCTTGAATTTTTCTTTGTAGCGCGGATTTAACCTATATGGACGCTGCTTTACTGGTCTAGCATCCTCGTTCAATGGTATCCTCATGACTCCCAGGTCTCCAACTATTCCCTTCATCTCTGTGAACTTGGTGGGAAATAGGTCCTGATAGTCGTGTAAGAATTCTGCAATCTGTCTGACTGTTTCATCGTTCCAATAGTCTCCAATAGAGGCAAACTTAGGTTCTGTGTCTGTGCCAATATTGATTTTTTTTATCTTGATGGGCTCTGTAATTTTTGGAATTTCTAACTGTGGTCCCTCAACATCGCGAGTCCCTTATGACTCCGGAATGTTGGTGTTGCGAGGATCTTCATCCTCCTCCCCTGGTTCAGATGCAAAATTATAACACTCTAATGCCTCTTTTAGCTGGATAGCCCACTCAGGTTGAGCTGACTCTGATATGGTACAATCCTCAAATATATTACTCTTTATTACTTGTAGGGCTTGATCGACACTTGGATACTCAGATTCAAAAGCGAAGGTGAGTAGGAAGCTGTATATCATTAATGGCCATGTAGTTGTTCCTTTGAGCAGTTCAGTCTCTGTATACCAATTCCTTGGAACTGTATCCAAAGTATGAATGAATCGGTGAACCCATTCATTCTCGGGAATGTCTGACCAGCTCTGTTCGCATGTCTGAATATGTGCTCTGGGGTCACTCTATCCTGTGTATTTCTGCTGGGCATACTCCCTGCCAACATAAAATTTGATCGCCATCAATATTTTAATATCATACCATGATGCGATGTTCTCTTTATGTGCATACCACCATCTTGCAGGTGTGGCTCGTACTGCAAGGTCCATGGTTGCGATCCTTTACTCGTGAGGAATCTGTTGTTTAAATTGCTCAAGGAAGTCTTGGATATCTATTAGACCATGAAATGATCGAATCTCATTGATCTCTGCGCCAATCCATCGTAGTGACTTAGTCAAGTATGCGCATCTATGCGCTGAGACTTTGTGAAGTCTATTCTGCCAGTTCTCTAGACCAACATCTGAATCTGATGTGAATGAGCTGTCACATCGCCAACTAATGTTCCCTTATTTAGTCGGATTGATGTAGTCGCTCTGGTTTGTGGTCATCTGATAGAGACTTTCCATGTTATGTGCCTCCTCCTCTGCTCGGATAGGTTCGATATATCTAGGACCCTGAAAGGGGTCCAACGGCGTGATGACCCGGATCTGCGCATCCTCAAAGGTCATTTGTCTTCTCTTTAGGTCGATAATAGCCATGTTACCAATCTCCCAATCAATACCTAGTAGTGCTGGATACGGTCTACTATCGCCAATGATTTCTATAACTTCAATGTCCGTGAAGCTGCGAACTCCATCAATGTCAATTGGTACCTGCGGTAACCGACCCAAAGGTGATACTCGCTACTGTTTAGCTAATCTCAGATGGATAGGTGATTTGATTAACTTAGGGCTACCCATCTGTTCCCATGTCTTCTTAGTCAGAACATTCACGTTCGATCCTAGATCTAGGATCACTTCATCCATTTCAAACTCTCCAACCTGCACTATGAGTCGCATCTCTCTTCCTGTTCTTGTATGTCCTGTAATATTATGAATAGCATGCGGTGTACTACTCATGGAAGAAGATGGCTGACACTGATCTATGATGCGTTGAAGTTCTGTGATAGCTTGCTCATTTCTTACAAGTTTTAAACAACTCTGCAGGAAGGAATGTACACTTCCTGTCATCTCGTCCTCATCACATCTTTCTGATGTGGTAGCCTGCGATCTTTGGACAAGGCTATCGCCACAAGGTGCTTGCTGTGGTACACCCCTAGACGGTGGTACCTGCGATTCTAATTGCATAGGTTCATCAAAGAAAGCCTTAGCTTCCTGAAATGTATATTTGTTCTTCTGCAGGTCGAGTTGTGCTGCTTTACTAGGAGCTTTGCGCACCCACTCCTGTCCTGTGTTCTTTTCCATCTCCTGCGATGTCCCACTGGTAGAAACACCGCTACAAGTCATAATATTGACTCTTGGTTCTGGTTCTTTCTGCTTAGCAGCAATAAGCTGGATGTTCTGGTGTACTGCTGGCTTAGGTTCTCTAATCTTAGCTATCAAGGTAGGGCACTCCTCTATAGTATGATCATAAGATTTGCAGTAGTTACAAGTGGTAGTGGGGCTCTGACAGTCCCTAGTATAGTGTCCTACAACTCCACAGTTGTAACAAGTAACTGGTCTGCAACCACGGCCAATACCTTATACTCGTGCAAAGCCTCCTCCACAGCCACCATAAGTCGGATCAGGCTGTGGTCCTGCTGCTGGACCCTGTGTCTCTGACTGGACTCTGTACAAGTCTTGCTTTGCTCCAACCATGAGATCATAGGCTCTGCAATCATGTTCATCATGGCCTACAGACTTGCAGAAGATGCAGTATAAGTTCTTAGGTGTCTGCGTGTACTTCTAAAGTAGAGGGCATTGGTGAGGTAGATGTCCTCGTGTTTTGCATATTTCACACCACGGTCCATGGGTCTGTGGTAAGGGGTTAGGAGCCCCTGTTGCTATATATTCTACAAATACCAGACAATTGTCTTTACTATGGCCTTGTGCTTTACATTTTATGCACCATATGTCTTGCGCAACCTCTTTCCCTTTCTTAAGTTCATGCAACTGTAATGTGAGATTAGCCAACTGGTTTTGTAAGGTTGCCATGCCTGTACTACTCTCAGCTAGAGGTGAAGCCTCCAGTTTCATCGCCATCTCCAATGCTTCATCCTGCGTCTGGAGAATCTGCTGCATTAACGGCAGTCTAATGTGAGGGAGCAACGCTGTAATAAACCATTCCTTATGCTGCTCTGGCGCGAACTCAAAACTGACTTGGTCGATAAGGGCTTTGAATTTCTGATCAATGTCCCACACCGACTCTATAGGTAGCTGCTTGATGTCTTTGAGTTCTGTAATACACTATGACTCAGACTTAGGTTTCTTAAACTCTTTAATCATGGCGGTCTTGACCTGGGCAAGTGTCCTGGGAACTGTGGTATACTTTATGTACCATGTTAACGCTCGGTCTCTTATTGTGGTGACCAACTGTACAAGTTTAAGGTTATCATCATTGATTTTTTTAATGGTCCACATGGCTTCACATAGAAACCAATGCTGCTTTGGGTCTTCTGCCCCTGTTCCCTTAAATACAGGTAGCTTCATATCATCCCCCATTCTATTTCTACGTGGTGGATGTTGATTCCCTTTGTTACTACCACTCGGCAGTGTAGGTGGAGGTGATGTAGCGGTGGTAGGTACTGCCTGTGAGATACTGGATGGAGTTCCTACGGGATTGTTCTGAGTCCCGGTCTATTTCTGTGGGGTGTAAGGGTGGTAAGGGATACCCCCCTCTGTTCCTTCTGTGGTACTATGACTCTGTTGTCTAGCACTATCTGAACTGTTTTCAAATATTGGATATCTGAAATCTACTTTATACTTCTTTCCACTTTGTGTTCTTCCAATGTCATCAAAATCACTTTCAAACTCTTGTGACATTACTATTTCTACTTATTCATCTGAAACTAGATCCATTGTTCCTTTTTCATGTAATAGCATCTTAATGGACAAGTTTAAAGATCTTAGGTACTTACCATGATATCCTTTGAAGAAGTAGCGCTCAGCCTTGCTGAAGCTTTTCGTCTAGTCAACTGCAAACTCTGTGACGAAGCCTCCTAGCACACTCGCAAGCCAGAAGTCTACTGCTCTCGTGAGGGGATTATCAATGTTTTCCACGGTCTGAATCAACTCCAGTGTCTAGACAATGTCTCTTTTCTTTTTGAATATGCTTGTATCGGTCAACTTTGATAACCAGTCGCAAAGCTCGTTTCCAAAGGTCGTAAAAAATATCGTATGGATGTCTGTAAGGACACGTTTCTATAACCAGGCCTCTGTGTTTAGTTTAGGACTCCTGTTCTCTCGTTCGGCAAACTCTTTCAGGTTATACCAAACCCACTCATTGAGTTCGTCTCTAGTAGGGTGCCACCAGAACATCAGTGCTTAGTTTGTTCAAAACCGGCAATAGAACCATTTGTTGGCTATCATGGGCAGACCCGGGTTTACTGTGTTTAACCAACAACACCCCTAGCTCACTGGCCCTTTCGGCGACAGAACGCGAAGCAGCTTGAAGTCTCACCCGAAGTGATTCTAATGGGTTGGCCAAGGACTCAAGCATATTGGACCAGGTTCTGTGGCATCCTGCTTGCGACTCGCAACTCTGCTAGCTGCGAGGTCTCTTTCTCTGCGCGTTGCACGACTTCCCCATTCGCGTCGCGCGAACTCCTCACCTCGCATCTCTTCTAGCCACGAGATCTCTCTCTTCCCGTAGCACGGTTCCCTTTCCACATCGAGCAACTTCCACCGAATCGCGATGACTCCAGCCTTATCGCATCTCCATGCACCAGTCAACATGTAACTTCTTCCCAATGCTAAGTCCTCATCCTACGGTATCGCGCACCGCAGCTCCTCTGTCGATGCGGTATTGCCTCCCTACGATATCCTACTCCCGCGGCTCAGCGCACTTAGCGTTGTTCATGTCGACTTGCAGGACTCAACATGACGGGCTATTTAACACTGCAACTAGTGACTATTTTAAGCAAAGCATAAATGAACCCTCATACAACATGCCAAAGACTTCAACTTATATCTATCCTTCTATATTACTGCGAACTGAATAACGCATTCATACATTAAACTGTAAGCAAATTCTTATATACTAACTGTTAGATGCAACAAGTAAACACAGCACATAACTCAATCACATAACACTTGATTTTAACGTGGTTCACCTCCAAGATGGAAGTTACGTCCACAGAACTGTGTTTCTATTATAGCTCAGGGGAAGGTAAACACAGTTCTGCTGCACCGCATATGCAGCTTGAGATCTTCTCTCTTAGATATCTTTTCTACCTCTATACTGTCTTTCTTACAATATACTCTTCCCTCTCTGTCTATCCCTGTGGATCGTTACATGCATGCTCTATGAGCCAGCTACTGGTTACAGTAAGATACTACAGCTATGTTGAGGCCTGGAAATTCGCAGGCGACAACAGAAAGGGATTCTCCCCAATCAACGCTCCCAACTAGCCCGTTGACTGTTTTGTATAAGGAATCCATCTGGTTTGCGGTACAGCTACCGTAGGTCAAACACAAACAAAGGCTTTACCGGTTGTGGCCCGGTCCACCGGAATTTGTATTTTAACTTAAGAATGATATGCAAGAAGTGAACTAAACATGCAGGGTGGTGAAGGATGCAAGGAGCGATCACAATGTGATGCGCAGGTTCTTACCTCTCATCTTAGACTCGCCGGCATCTGAATCACACATGCAGCTATGCAATGACCTAACTATCTATCTATCCCTATCTACCTATCCCTGGGGAGCCAACTTATATTTAACATATATGAGTAATGCCGATGTGCAGACATGATAAAAGCAATTACAGATAGCTGACATTTACTTTTACAAGCATGAACAATGAAAGATATTTTCACAACCAGATAGCTAATTGTTTCATGATAAGCATGCATTACTCATGGTGGTTATTTCATAAAATAAATTAGAAATCATTTAAACAAGACATAGTTCATAAAGTTAGAACGATCTCACGATTCATGGACACAATGCTGAAAAACAAAGTAATTCATCTTTCAACTATCCATGGAAAAACATTTGAAATCCCACCGATCTTCTTTCAACAGGAAAATTGCGATTTCTATTTGCAAAATGAAGTAGTTCTTCTTACAATATGTCATCGCTAGTCTTACTAGGGGAAAAAGCCCCTATTCCTTCTACGCTTCCTACTTTTATACAAAAGGTCAAAAATGGTTGGGCTGCCCAAAGTGACCTTTGGGCTTCCCAACCTTTTGCTCTCCCAATGCTTCATTTCTCAAAAACTTTTACAAAAATATTAAATTATTACAAAGTTTGACCAGTCCTTTATGAGGAGGGTCCCGCTTGGCTATCTAAGAACTTCTTCCACGTTGCTGCTTCAGTAGCAATGCCTTCAAATGCGCATGGCTCTAGGAACTGAATGTTGATTTCGAACTTTTCAATTTGGTTCTTGATGGCCTCGATCCTTGCTGGGCTCAACCGAAGCTGATCTTCTAGAAAATACATGCTAACGGCTGCATGGCCTACCTCGTTCTTTAGTACTAGATCATCAATGGCTCTAATCTGCTGAGTTCTGGCCTCTGCATCTTGATATCTTTTCTGTAATATTTCCATAAATGCCTCATGGTTCGGGAACTCTTCAAGCCTATGCTCAGCCTCTGTTTGACATCGGTTGTACGTATTCAGGAGCCTTCTGAAATACTCTGAGCATGCTCCCTGCGACTTTTTTACAGCCTTCTTGAAGTATTCTGTAGTACTGATGGCGAACTCTACCAGGTTGTTATCTCTCTTGAGGGCTCGATGGTCTTTTGCTGGTAGCCCTTCTAGAGTCTCGGCATCATCTTCCAGCCTTGCCATTCTGGCACTCAAAACCTCAATAACCTCTTGAGATCAATCAACAAAGTATGAGGAAGTTTCCATGATCTCTTCCAGCCTGCTGTCAATCTGAAGGACTTTGCACCTCTCTTCTTCCAGAGCCATCTGCAGTTGTAGCATTTGAGCTTTTTGAGCCAGGATATATTCTTTAAATGGCTGGAGATTTACCTGTTGTTCCTTATCCGCCTCTAGATCAGCAGTCAGAGAAGCGAGCTGCTCTTTCAGTTCTTTGGTGTATGAATCATTGGACTCATAGATGATCTTTATCTGTTCCTCTAGATCTTCCACCTTTGCCAGTAACTGTTCCTTATCACTCTTTAGACTTTGGGCTTCCTGTTGTACGTTTTCTAGGGACTCCTATGCTATTCCCTTTGCTTGCATCTCCACTTGAAGGGTATAGAATTCACCTTTTGAGGATTCCAGTTCCCTTTGCATGTGCTCATATTTCCTCTTTAGTCTATTACCTTCATCTCTTTCTTTTCTCAGTGTGTCTTTTAGCTGAGCAGAGGTCTTGTTAACTGACTCTAGTTCAATCATTACCTGATTTATGTTATCTTCGGAAGCATCGATTAGGGCAGCCCCGGCTCTTATCGTGAGCCTAGGATCCTTGTCTGTCCCTAGCATGACAGCTGTATCTGTTACCATCTTCCTCGATAGGTCTTTTGCTTCAACCTTCTTTTATGTCCTCCTCATTATTCTTTTGGTGGCCCTGTCATAATAGACAGTATTGAAGTCGGGGACTTCTTCACCCTTTTTCTGGA
Source organism: Pseudotsuga menziesii (assembly GCA_001517045.1). NCBI lineage: Eukaryota > Viridiplantae > Streptophyta > Pinopsida > Pinales > Pinaceae > Pseudotsuga > Pseudotsuga menziesii. Next base: position 449,939 of record LPNX010242100.1, on the reverse strand, counting down.
TGAAAGGCACTAGCTGGAGAGTAGGAGTCACCAGGGTGCTAGCAGCAGGTACTTAAAGGATTTGTACCTCGGGGTTTGCCTCCTCCTAGGTATGTCCTGTAGATGTTTCAGCAATTGATTATTGTGGCAGCTCTATTTTTTCAGCCTCCTGCTTTTGGAGCTCTTCATCTAGCTTTCTTTTTTCTTCTTCAGCTGCTTGTCTGGCTGCCTCTTCTGTTTCTTTGGCTGCCTCTTATGCCTGTTCAGCTGCTTCTTAGGCAGCTTTTCTTTTTTCTTCTTCTCCTTTCTGCAGCCATTCTGCAGCTTCCTGTCCTAGCTTCTGGGCCTCTTCCTATCTCCTCTTGTCCTCTTCTTCAGCTCTGTCCTGCTCAGCTATGGCTTGCTCAGCCCCTTTTCCACCCTTGGTGGGGTTCTTAGGCTTAAACCTCCTTCTCAGAGCTGTCAAGTTAGGGGCACTTCGGAAGACAGATTCTTCCTTGTCAAAGTGGTGAGTGTACTCAAAATGTACTTTATGTTCTTTATAGTGCTCTGCCATTTTACCGTGAGTATCATTCCTTCGGAAAGTCATCTCACCAAAATGGAACTTCCCCAATTCTTCTATGAACTCCGCAGCTTGCTTTACCTTGGCAAATCTGTAGCTACCTAGTTTGAATGGCAGCGGAGGATATGTAGCCTTCTTTTTCTCAAAAAGGTAATTCCTTATTCCATCAATGAATACCTGCCTGACTGCCTCTTTATGAATAACATAATCTGTTGCGTATTTGGGCAGCAATAAAGGGCATTTCGTGCCACCAAACATTCTGATGTACATGCCATTCTCAGTCAGGAAATAGTCTGCATGCTCTTATATTACCTGCATGGCCTCCTCTGACATACAGTCACACTCCTTCTGGAAGATGAGTGTGTAGAGTGGCATGATGAATTGCTCGCAGACCTCCTGGTAGTGGCTATGGTACTGCTGCACCCACAGTGGTTTGTAAGCGGCATATACAGGCATTCTTTCCCTGTCCCAGACACACTTGAGACTAGGGAAAGGCTGGTTGCAAAGTATACAATCTACCAATATCGAGCTCATGTAGAATTCGAACCTTTTCTTGGATTCTCCTCCCAAGGCAACAACCACGCAAGAAGAAAGACTGCTTGATACTAGGCTGGCCCAATTGAAGACTATCCCTTGGGTTGCTACATGGAACATAATGGGTATCCATTCAAATTTGAAGAGTCTACCATGGGCTCTCCTGAAGATCCAATTCAGCATCACAGCTATAAATATGTACGGAGCCCTCAAGCTTGCTGTGTCATATTCACCGGATGTTCTGTACCGATAAAGTTTTCCCTGCAAGAGCATCTTCTTTAGGGTTTCCACTAGGTCCATTCTGATTTTATCTAGCCAAGCATCAGATATAAATATTTGAGGTTCTGGAAGATGATAGGCCAATGCCACATACCCTGGGCTAAATGCAGCGTAGCCCTGGCCTTCGACATTTGCTATGAGCATTGCGGTTGTGTTTATATGGGGCACAATCCTTCTAATAACCTCATAACAAGGGAACAACTCTGGTGTTGTGGCCACCTTCCTGATCACGGAGTTCTCTATGTTCGCATATATGGGTTCTTCTTCAAGACCCATGTCAGGAACTTCCCTGTGGCAAATCAATCTGTATATGTCACCCCATTTATACTCAGGCTCCACACCAGAAATACATTGGGTGTCTTCATATGTATATTCAGTCTTTGTGACGACCTCTATATCTAGTTGTTCTTCGACCATAGGGGCCTTCTTCTTCTGTCTTTTGGACATTGTAAGTTCCTCCTGCCATGTATAACAATGTGACATTAAGCAATTCAAATTTGCAGACATTGTGCAGCAGTTTATTCCTTCTCAAGTGTATCATGACTGTAACCAGTCGATGAAATTAAGACATAAACCCTTCAGGCTGAATAATTGAACTAGTATGCAATACTGTGCAATGTGCTATTGTCCTATGCCTAGTATGATAAGGTTCAGTGTATCAATGTATACATTGCTCAGCCCTATAATGCCTTAAGACTAGGGTGCAACATTTTATGATCTGATCTACATGAAGCAAGCTTATCAACCATACTTATGCCAGTATTAAATCTGCACTATTTAGCAATATGCCACTTTTCTCATGATAGCAATACATTTAAACAAACATGTATAGCATATGCAAGGTGTGAAATTTAGCTATTACTCTATTGCATAACAAACATAGCGAAGGATTGAATGCCTCTAGACCGTGCCAGTCAACACTTTAACCATAAAACCCAGCAGACCTAAGACTAATGAAAACTCATGCAACTTGTGGCGGGAAGGTTACATTAACTTGACTATACATTTCTCTCCCCGTGGGAAGTGTATGAACTTCTCTGCACAGGGTCCTCCCATCAAGAACACTACCCATGTTGCTTTCAACCAACGCATGGTAATGGCGATACCTTTCCTTTAAACAGCCAGGGCTTTAGGTGACGGGGCACGAAAGGGTGGTGAAATCAACATAGGCTGGGCTCAAGAGTGGCCATAAAATCTTCTCAAAAACCTATCCCCCCCGGCAAACTACGGGTTTAACATCAAGCCTCGGCGAGGCCGAGCAGAAACGCGCAGGCGAAACGGCTATGGCGTAAAGGCCGGGTAACGCGCCATGGAAACAACAATAGAAAAAAACCCCAAAACAAACTTCACACTCGTCTATCTTATTCCTAACATGAAAGTGCAGGAAGGTTTGGCGCAGACGGCGTAACGGCCGTCTACGCCGAAAACCCCTAAACCCCTATGCGCACAATGCAGCAAAAGAAAAGGCGAAAACAAACCGCTCAAAAGGTTAAAATGCCTCCGCCATGGTCAAAAGGTAAAAATCCCACTCATACAAGCTTAAGACCTATTCGGATGGGGGAACCGTCGGGAACATCTAAACCCCTGGGAGAAAACCATTAATAGTTTAAGTGCGATGGGGAAAAGACCTACCTGGAAATCCGGCGAAACGGGCGAGTTGATGATGGTTGGAATTTTACTTCTGCCACCTAGAAGCTGGTACAGCGACAACGGGACCTTCACTTACTCCAAAGAATGACAGCTCAACGCTATAGTGCTTACCGCGACAGTGCTCGACAGCGACAAATAACAATAAAAAAACCAAACTGTCGCCCCCGTATATATAAACCTTTCACACGTGCGAGGAGACAATAAATCGGGTGTCGGAGGGATTTCCAATCGGCAGCCAAGAGTGGCCTTCCCTTCGCAACGGTGGAAGGGCACAATGTCTACCAAGCTGGGTATACGCGCATGGCGGGCAATAAATCGGCTGATCGGCTGTCGGACGGTTCTCCAATCGGGAGGTTAAATCTTGAAACCATCCACAACGGCGGTAGCAAAGAACCTGAAAGCTTCCAATTTTTTGTTACATGCGTCGGATATCGGGAGGATTTCAAGTTGGCGAAAGAAAGCTCACAACCTTCCGGAATGGCGAAAGAAAACATGGTCAATGGTTCCGATTTAGAACTTGAACTCAGTCGAAAAAACACGTAAGTCGGGAGAAAACCGGAAGTTGACATCAAATCCCAGCCGCCATGGAGGGATAAAAGATCGAAGAGCGTCTGATGCCCAATCAGAAGACATCCACCGTAAATAAAAGGAATCGGCAGTCGAAAGGTTATGCAATCAGGGTGACAATCTTCAAAACAGCCGCAAAGGCAGAAAACTCAAGCAAAACAACTTCCGATTTCAACAAGCTTCAAGTACATTTAATAGAAGCAATCCGGCTAGTTTCCAAAGGCATTCCAAGGTAGCAAATAGAGCAACTTAGGCCTTAAAACATCCTGAGAAAACAATGCATCAAAGTAGGGAAGGCAAAACAAGCTAATCCAAAACAAAGGAGGGTCCCAGAAATTTTTAGAATTTTGGGAAAATGTTGCAGCTGCAACAATTGGCGACTACCTGGTGAACTCCAGATCTCTGAATTAACCTTTCCCCAGCTCAAGACTGTATGACTAAAATTGAAATCTTCTAGATGTTTGCATTCCTAATCCAACCCATTTTATGCATTCAATTACTCAAAAGAAGCTCGATCTTTTGGGAGAAGGTAACATCAGCAGTGTTTTGAGTCTGAATAACTCTTTTGAGGCCAAGTATGTGAGGTTTATTTGCTTGTCCTTAGGTAGTTTCCAGCTTGGACACCACAGGATTGTAACAGATAGTAAGCAGTATAATCCTTTTGTTCCTCATTCCCATGCCAATTTGCACTTTTGTGCTTTTTTTGAAATTTTATTCCTTTGACATGAGTCCTCCTGCAGGCCTTTCTTACTGAATTTTAATTCAGGATCCTCTATCCCATAGTGTCCTTTTGTGTGAACAAGATACTTTATATTTTAATTCACGGACGGAGAGGATCTTGTGGCCATTTAGTATTTCATGCTTGTCAAGCTTTGTTTTGGTCTGTCTTATTCTTTTCAGGAGTTTTGACTCTTGATAGCTTTTAGCTTTTCTGCCATTATGGCATGGGATTATTTATATATGATATACTATCTTACTCTGCTTCCTTTCCATGGATCTTATGCTGTCACCCCCTTGGATATTAAAATGTGAGGTGGATGGAGCCTCGAAATAGTATTCCAGACCTCCTTTACTTCTGAGTTATTTACAGGGGTTAAGTGAGACTTCAATGAATGCATGCCAGTTAGGAATACAGTTACTAGAAGACATTCTTATGCTTTAAAGCACAGTCTCTCACTCAAGATTTTAGTTAATAAAGGACCCTGATGTTTCCATTGCAACCAAAAGTTTTCCTCTTTATTCAAAACCAAAAGGAAAGAAAGCAAAGTACTAAAGGACAACATCAGCAAAGCAAAAAAAACCAAAGAAAGAAAAACATCAAAACATTAAAGCAAGAAAACCAGCACCTAGTAAAACAAACAATTTATTTATGTAGAAAAAGAAAAACAAAGAAAACAAAATTTTTTGCCCATTCCTGAAATTTTAAAACTAGAGGACTAAGGAATGAGCTGGATTTAGACATGAGTTACCTAACCATGGTCCAATTGTGCTGTTATTGAAATGGAACCCATATCTAAAATCCTGCAGTCATCACTTTCAGCCTGAGGGAGTTGAAGGAGCTCAGGTTGAGTGTCCATCACAGGACTGGCCCTTTTTGAGGAATGATGTCTTAGCTTAAGCTCAGTCAGGTAGTTCCCCAAGATAGAATCAGCAGACTCATTTCCTTCTCCTAACTTAGTGACAGTATGCTTCTTGTATGGTTCTCTCAGAATCTTTATTGGATTTGGGGTACCTTTGAGAGGTAACAACAGGTGGGACCAATCTGAAGCAAAATAACCTTTCAACCTGGCAGCCCAATCTCGGTTGAGAATGAGCCCATATCCCCTTGGTATGTCAGCCACCATAATATCAATGAATTGGCATATCTTGTTGTTTGTAGCCAAACGAATGAGGACATTCTTCATTTCTCCCACCACCTTGACACCTGTGCAATCTAATTGCATTACTTCACGAGGTGTGGACTCTAGCTGCCCGTTAATCTTTTTACAAATCTCAAGGGGCATCACATTCACTGCTGCTCTAGAGTCTACTAAGCAATTATGCACATTGTAATTCAGCATCTCTAGAGTCAAGAGAAAAGGTGGGGTGTCAAGGTTTTCTTTCCAACCTGGTTCTTGGTCTTTATTCCCTAGTTGGTTTTGAGTAGGTATATCCTTTGTTAACTCTTGATTTTCATCAAAGTTTTCCCCACTACCACTTGTCTGTTCATCTACAAGTTCGACAGTCTCAATGATTTGCTCGGTCCTCTGGTTGAGGGTAATGTTCTTATGCGTTTTGCCTTCGTCCAACTTCTTAACATTCTCCTGCACATTGTTAATTTTAGAAACCATTTCATTTTCTTGGTGTATGACTCCCATGTCCTTTGTGGTTGTAGATGTGCATTCAGATTTAGGAGTGTCATATTCAATGTCAAATAGTGAAATACCACTCCATGAGAACATAGTATCATCCTCTGGTTTTCTTATGATCTATTTTTCCTTTTCTTCCTCCCCACTGTCCTTAATCAATTTAGGGTCCAACAACTTGTTCATCACCAATGTCATTGAATGTAACCATTGAGGACACTTCTTCTCAGAATGAGGTTGTTGGTGAAAGGTACAGAAATTATCTCCTCCCACTTATGTTATGTTTATTGATGCCAAATTGGAAGGAGGAACTTGCCATTGGTCGTTGTTTTCTGTTTTCGGATAGTGAGGCTTATAATATTTCTGAATGTCTGCTTCCCTTTCCAGATCTATTATTCAGTTGGATAATTTCTGGAGCATTTTCATCATTCCCTGGTAATCATGTGATTGATCTTCTCTAGGTTTAGATAGCAGTGAGACTCTTTTGGTGACAGTCTTGTCTTCCAGTGAATCAAGATAATCTTCTACACTCTCACTTTCAGGCTCTACCCTTTCAGCCTCTTCATAAGTCTCTACCAGTGTAGGCTTGAATTTCATCTTGGCAAACATGGCCAGTTCAGGCCCCAGGGCTGAGGTGTAATACTCAATTAAAACTTTGTCTGAAGGTCTGTCAACTGCGGAAAAGTTTTTTAGGTACATTGAAAATCTCTAAGTGAAACTATGTACCATTTCATTCTTCTCTTTTCTTAAGTGACCAATATCTTTCATCAATGAGGCATGAGTTTTTAGGGTTATATATTTACTTCTGAAAACTCTTTCAAAGGTGTTCCAATCAGGAATGGAGTTTGCAGGCAGACTGAAATACCAAGATGCTGCTGCTCCTTTCAGAGTGTGCGGGAACAACCTACAAACCACATCTTCATACTCCCCAGCTCTTAGCCCTTCTAATGCTAGGTAAAAGATTTGGAGGTGATCATTGACAGCAATCCCTTCCTCAGGGTCAAACTTAGGAAAAAGCTTGTCAAAGGCTTGAGGTAGATTATGCAAAGGAGGTGTTAAGTTCATAGGGGACCTAGCTTTCCATGCCGGCAGAGGATTGGGTTGATTACCAGCCATGAGCAAAGGTAAACAGATAAGTCACTGGGAAAAACAATCCTTCAAGGATAGTACCGGAATATGAAAATTCTTGAGTTAGGTTGCAAGCTTCGAAACATCTACTGGTAGGATAGTCTCGGGAAATTAAGTTTCATGGCCAGCCATTTACTGGTGGCCCTCCTTCTAGCGCCCGAAACTGTTGAGGCCTGGAAATTCACAGGAGACAACAGAAAGGGATTCTCCCCAATCAATGTTCCCAAATAGCCCGTTGACTGTTTGGTATAGGGAATCCGTCCGGTTTATGGTCCGGCTACCATAGGTCAAACACAAACAAAGGCTTTACCGGTTACGGCCCAGTCCACCGGAATTTGTATTTTAACTTAAGAATGATATGCAAGAAGTGAACTAAACATGCAGGGTGGTGAAGGATGTAGGGAGCGGTCACAATGTGCTGCGCAGGTTCTTACCTCTCGTCTTAGACTCGTCGGCATCTGAATCACACATGCAGCTATGCAATGACCTAACTATCTATCTATCCCTATCTACCTATCCCTGGGGAGCCAAATTATATTTAATATATATGAGTAATGCCGATGTGCACACATGATAAAAGCAATTACAGATAGCTGACATTTACTTTTACAAGCATGAACAATGAAAGATATTTTCACAACCAGATAGCTAATTGTTTCATGATAAGCATGCATTACTCATGGTGGTTATTTCATAAAATAAATCAGAAATCATTTAAACAAGACATAGGTCATAAAGTTAGAACGATCTCACGATTCATGGACACAATGTTGAAAAACAAAGTAGTACATCTTTCAACTATCCATGGCAAAACATTTGAAATCCCACCGATCTTCTTTCAACGGGCAAACTGTGATTTCTATTTGCAAAATGAATTAGTTCTTCTTACAATATGTCATCGCCAGTCTTACTAGGGAAAAAAGCCCCTATTCCTTCTACGCTTCCTACTTTTATACAAAAGGTAAAAAATGGTTGGGCTGCCCGAAGTGACCTTTGGGCTTCCCAACCTTTTTCTCTCCCAATGCTTCATTTCTCAAAAAAATTTACAGAAATATTAAATTATTACAAAGTTTGACCAGTCCTTTATGAGGAGGGTCCCGCCTGGCTATCTAAGAACTTCTTCCACGCTGCTGCTTCAGTAGCAATGCCTTCAAAAGCGCATGGCTCTAGGAACTGAATGTTGATTTCGAACTTTTCAATTTGGTTCTTGATGGCCTCGATCCTTGCTGGGCTCAACCGAAGCTGATCTTATAGAAACTGCATGCTAACGGCTGTGTGGTCTACCTTGTTCTTCAGTACTAGGTCATCAATGGCTCTAATCTGCTGAGTTCTAGCCTCTGCATCTTGATATATTTTCTGTAATATTTCCATAAAGGCCTCATGGTCTAGGAACTCTTCAAGCCTATGCTCAACCTCTATTTGACATTGGTTGTATGTATTCAGGAGCCTTCTGAAATACTCTGAGCATGCTCCCTGTGTCTTTTTTACATCCTTCTTGAAGTCTTCTGCAGTACTGATGGCGAACTCTACCAAGTTGTGATCTCTCTTGAGGGATCGATGGTCTTTTGCTTGTAGCCCTTCTGGAGTCTCGGCATCATCTTCTGGCCTTGCCATTCTGGCACTCAAAACCTCAAGAAACTCTTGAGATCGATCAACGAAGTATGAGGAAGTTTCCATGATCTCTTCCAGCCTGCTGTCAATCTGAAGGACTTTGCACCTCTCTTCTTCCAGAGCCGTCTGCAGTTGTAGCATTTGAGATTTTTGAGCCAGGATATATTCTTTAAATGGCTGCAGATTTACCTGTTCTTCCTTAGCCACCTCCATATCAGTAGTCAGAGAAGCGAGCTTCTCTTTCAGTTCTTTGGCGTATGAATCATTGGACTCATAGATGATCTTTACTATTCCTCTAGATCTTCCACCTTTGCTAGTAACTGTTTCTTATCACTCTTTAGACTTTGGGCTTCTTGTTGTACGTTTTCTAGGGACTCCTGTGCTGTTACCTTTGCTTGCATCTCCACTTGAAGGGTATAGACTTCACCTTTTGAGGATTCCAGTTCCCTTTGCATGTGCTCATATTTCCTCTTGAGTTTATTACCTTCATCTCTTTCTTTTCTCAGTGTGTCTTTTAGCTGAGCAGAGGTCTTCTTAACTGACTCTAGTTCAATCATTACCTGATTTATGTTATCTTTGGAGGCATCGATTAGGGCAGCCCCGACTCTTATTGTGAGCCTAGGATCCTTGTCTGTCCCTAGCATGATGGCTGTATCTGTTACCATCTTCCCTGATAGGTCTTTTGCTTCAACCTTATTTTCTGTCCTCCTCATTATTCTTTTGGTGGCCCTGTCATAATAGACAGTATTGAAGTCGGGGACTTCTTCACCCTTTTTTTGGATGAAAGGCACTAGCTGGAGCATAGGAGTCACCAGGGTGCTAGCAGTAGGTACTTGAAGGATTTGTACCTCGGGGTTTTCCTCCTCCTGGGTCTGTCCTGTAGATGTTTCAGTAATCGATTGTTGTGGATGCTCTGTTTTTTCAGCCTCCTGCTTTTGGATCTCTTCATCTAGCTTTCTTTTTTCTTCTTCAGCTGCTTTTCTGGCTGCCTCTTCTGTTTCTTTAGCTACCTCTCGTGCCTGTTCAGCTGCTTCTTGGGCAGCTTTTCTTTTTTCTTCTTCTCCTTTCTGAAGCCATTCTATAGCTTCTTGTTCTAGCTTCTGGGACTCTTCCTGTCTCCTCTTGGCCTCTTCTTTAGCTCTAGCCTACTCAGCTCTGGCTTGCTCAGCCCCTTTTCCACCCTTCGTGGGGTTCTTAGGCTTTAAAATCCTTCTCAGAGATGTCAAGTTAGGGGCACTTCAGAAGACAGATTCTTCCTTGTCAAAGTGGTGAGTGTACTCAAAATGTACTTTATGTTCTTTATAGTGCTCTGCCATTTTACCGTGAGTATAATTCCTTCGGAAAGTCATCTCACCAAAATGGAACTTCCCCAATTCTTCTATGAACTCCGCAGCTTGCTTTACCTTGGCAAATCTGTAGCTACCTAGTTTGAATGGCAGCAAAGGATATGTAGCCTTATTTTTCTCAAAAAGGTAATTCCCTATTCCATCAATGAATACCTGCCTGACTGCCTCTTTATGAATAACATAATCTGTTGCGTATTTGGGCAGCAATAAGGGGCATTTCGTGCCACCAAACATTTTGATGTACATGCCATTCTCAGTCAGGAAATAGTCTGCATGCTCTTCTATTACCCGCATGGCCTCCTCTGACATACAGTCACACTCCCTCCGGAAGATGAGTGTGTAGAGTGGCATGATGAATTGCTCGCAGACCTCCTGGTAGTGGCTATGGTACTGCTGCGCCCATAGTGGTTTGTAAGCGGTGTATACAGGCATTCTTTCCCTATCCCAGACACACTTGAGACCAGGGAAAGGCTGGTTGCACAGTATACAATCTACCAATATCGAGCTCATGTAGAATTCAGACCTTTTCTTGGATTCTCCTCCCAAGGAAGCAACCACGCAAGAAGAAAGACTCCTTGATTCTAGGCTGGCCCAATTGAAGACTGTTCCTTGGGTTGCTACGTGGAACATAATGGGTATCCATTCAAATTTGAATATTCTGCCATGGGCTCTCCCGAAGATCCTATTCAGCATCATGGCTATAAATCTGTACGGAGCCCTCAAGCTTGCTGTGTCATATTCACTGGATGTTCTGTACCGATAAAGTTTTCCCTGCAAGAGCATCTTCTTCAGGGTTTCCACCAGGTCCATTCTGATGTTATCCAGCCAAGCATCAGATATAAATATTTGAGGTTCTGGAAGATGATAGGCCAATGCCACATACCCTGGGCTAAATGCAGCATAGCCCTGGCCTTCGACATTTGCTATGAGCATTGTGGTTGTTTTTATATGGGGCACAATCCATCTAATAACCTCATAACAAGGGAACAGCTTTGGTCTTGTGGCCACCTTCATGATCATGGATTTCTCTATGTTCGCATATATGGGTTCTTCTTCAAGACCCATGTCAGGAACTTCCCTATGGGAAATCAATCTATATATTTCACTCCATTTATACTCAGGCTCCACACCAGAAATACATTGGGTGTCTTCATATGTATATTCAGTCTTTGTGATGACCTCTACATCTGGTTGTTCTTCGACCATAGGGGCCTTCTTCTTCTGTCTTTTGGACATTGTAAGTTCCTCCTGCCATGTATAACATTGTGACATTAAGCAATTCAAATTTGCAGACATTGTGCAGCAGTTTATTCCTTCTCAAGTGTATCATGAATGTAACCAGTCGATGAAATTAAGACATAAACCCTTCAGGATGAATAATTGAACTAGTATGCAATACTGTGCAATGTGCTATTGTCCTATGCCTAGTATGATAAGGTTCAGTGTATCAATGTATGCATTGCTCAGCCCTATAATGCCTTAAGACTTGGGTGCAACATTTTATGATCTGATCTACATGAAGTAAGCTTATCAACCATACTTATGCCAGTATTAAATCTGCACTATTTAGCAATATGCCACTTTTCTCATGATAGCAATACATTTAAACAAACATGTATATCATATGCAAGGTGTGACATTTAGCTATTATTCTATTGCATAGCAAACATAGCGAAGGATTGAATGCCTCCAGCCCGTGCCAGTCAACACTTTAACCATAAAACCCAGCAGACCCAAGACTAATGAAAACTCATGCAACTTGCGGCGGAAAGGTTACATTAACTTGACTATACATTTCGCTCCCCGTGGAGAGTGTATGAACTTCTCTGCACAGGGTCCTCCCATCAAGAACACTACCCATGTTGCTTTCAACCAACGCATGGTAATGGCGATACATTTCCTTTAAACAGTCAGGGCTTTAGGTGACGGGGCACAAAAGGGTGGTGAAATCAATACAGGCTGGGCTCAAGAGTGGCCATAAAATCTTCTCAAAAACATATCCCCGCCAGCAAACTACGGGTTCAACATCAAGCCTCGGCGAGGCCGAGCAGAAACACACAGGCGAAATGGCTATGGCGTAAAGGCCGGGTAACGCGCCATGGAAACAACAATCAACAAAAACCCCAAAACAATCTTCACACCTGTCTATATTCTGCCTAACATGAAAGTGCAGGAAGGTTTGGCACAGACGACGTAACGGCCGTCTGCACCGAAAACCCCTAAATAACAGAACTAGAGCTCAACTCTATTACAATACAAGGTATCTGTGAGCTAACAGACTCAATGGCTGACTAGCTATTTGGATGGCTTACACTGCTCAAAATGCCAACCTGCCAACCCTTTACAATACAAAATACATCCCTTTATGGGCGGCCCGTAGGTCTCGCCATTACCACACTGTGGGCCTATCCCAACAGTAACCCAAACCCTAACTAGTGACAGTCAGCATATCTGTACTTTGAGGTAGCTGCTATCCATCACACCACAGCTCTCTGCGGTCTTCCATGCTTCCCTATGCTGATCATGGGTACTATGCACCGCTTCCCTTTACCACAGATTCCTGCAGTCTTCCATGCTTCCCAGCGCTGACCATGGGTACCAGCGCTGCTTCCCTTTACCACAGCTTCCTACAATTTTCCATGCTTCCCAGCACTGACCATGGGTACCGGCGCTGCTTCCCTGGCTGTCCTTTGTCTTCAATGCCTCAGCCTCGTTGCTCCTTTTCCTTTATGAGGGTAGCTGAGCCCTCCTGTCTTCCTCCGCTACCTTCAATGCAGTGGGTGAGCTCTCTCGTCTCGACTGCTCAAGTACCGTCATCTTCCTTGACTTCTCTATCTTAAAAGTCATGGTTTCTAGCTCTGCTCTACAGCTGGAAACCTACTACGGCGTCGTAGCTCTATCTTGTCTATACGCTAAAACTGTCTATCCGCTAAACTGGCAGCTTCTTCTGTAGCTGCAGGACCCTGCTCCAACAACGCATTCAAAGGAAATGGTGAACTTAAACAAGTAGTGGATCATTTTTGGCATTGGGAAAAGTCTTTCTGAAGAATCATTAAACCAAATCAAACAAAAAGAAACCAATGTAAGCAAAAGTAGGGTCCTGAAAATTTTTGGAATTTTGGGAAAATGTTGCAGCTGCAACAAGAGGATAGTCAAATCAACCATACTAAAATAAATACTTACAACTAATATTGAGAGTAGTTTTGTATCTCTCGAAGGGGGGCCTACCTTCATAAGTTACATACTACAAATTACGAGCAATTATAGGTTCAAAGCATTCAAACCTTGCAAGATCATAAACACATAAATGAACAAAATAGAATGAGTAAGAACAATATTTAGAATTTGATTATTATTAATTAGTCCCTTTCAAATTTCATGTCTAATATTTATACAAAATAACCATGTCCAATAAAGACTGAGCGTTATATGCCTCTAGTCATTGCATAAGATTCAGAACAAAAGCGGGGAGCTATTGAACTAATAAGTAGAAAATTTATGAATAAAGCATATGATTACAAATTATTCTGGAGATTAAAATCATATTGATTCTATCAAGATCTAGAAGATCAACAGAATCATTATCCTAGGAAATGCACAATTCATTGAAGCAATGACCAACTGGAAACAGATGTGAAATCTCTACATGGTTGTATGAAATCTTCAGAATTGGGAGGATATGAAGCTGGTGGTTAAGTCAATGAAAAATACCCATCTACTCATTTTGGATTCCCATAACTGCAAGTATCTTAGCTCATTGAACTTACGAGTATTCGAAAAACTTGTAAAAACTACAAAACTCACAAAACTTTTAATAATTGTAAGTTTTAAACCTGTGTAGACAAGCAAAGCATACACATTATTTTAATCAAAATAGAGATTACACCACAACATTCACACATAAACAAAGAGATACCGTGGAAACCCTTAACTGGGAAAACCAACAAACCTTGGAGCCACACCTCTTATTTTCTGATTATCATTATGAATCCCTCATAATACAATATATGTATTTTGTATCCTCCAATACCCTAATCCATTAACCCATATTATAAAAATAGACCCCAATCCCTTAATCGGGATTAAATTACTTATTTTTAGAAAATTCCCCAAAATAATGAAAAATTTTGAGCTCGTTGCACTCGCGTCAAAAAACGGCCTAATGACCATTTTTGAATGCAACCAGGTCGACCTTCCAGTGCTACATCTGATGATCCCTGTCAACATCTCAACTCCACATGCACATGTAAAGAAAATAACATATACCCAACATTCTCCTACTTATTGTTTTTTTGCATAGCAATGAGTCGTGTAGTCATAAAGTCATAGGTTTAGGGAATCAATGCCCATAGATCCTCTACACCAAGAGAACTTATCTATACTAACATACTTTATTAATGAGTCTACAACATTTTTAAGGTGTTAACCTCCTCTAGAAGAACCTTCTTGTCTTCAACCATGTTGGGCCTAAGGACAACATGGAAGAATTCATGCATAATTATACCTAAGTATAGAGAAGAACATAAAGGAGAAGAGGAAGGAGACACGACCGAGGAAGTAGCATAACTTGAGAAAGGGAAGGATGCTGCAACAGAAGAAGTGAAAGAAAAGAAGAAGACAAGGATAAGGCACTGGAAGGGAAAGTTGCGCCAGATTTGCAAGTCATGATAGGAGAATAAAAGGCGACATGAGGTGATATGGCATAAGCAAGCATGCAAGTGGCATAACGGCTAGAAAATGAAAGTAAGGCATAACACTGAGAAAGTGACAGGACTTAATGAGCATGGGTATGATCTTTGCTGTAGCTGATAGAAACCACATGCATGAAGGAATATTTTTAAGTTAGGCCAACACTGCTTCTCGTTATGTTTTGCTAGAATAGGAAAGACAACATGTTGGCTGGTTATAGTAAGTCGGCTAAGATAGTGGAAGAAAATGAGTCTGTATAGAGTTTGTATAGAGTCAGTATTTGAGTATCTAACAAACATGTATAATATCTGTATCAAGTCTGTAACATGTGTATAAAATAAGGAACCCAAGTTATATATGGGTTAGCCTCTAGTAGCCTCTAGTAGCCTGAAGCAGCTTTTGCTTCTAGTTTCTAGAATATTGTTAGACTCTTGGTAAGACGCTTGAGCTAGAATGGAAGTAGTGTCTCATGATCAGACATTTACAGACTCAACTCTCGATCTAGAATCAGTAGGAATTGTTGATTAATGGATCTGATTTTTCGAGTGCATTAGAGTGAAGGATCTACAACTGAGTACGCAGATGAGTAGGATAGGTTCAGTCGATCCAAGCTGTGTGCGTATCGCTAGTAGAAGTAGAGTAGAAAGAGAAAAGAGGGAAGATCATAGAGAATGAGAGGGACAAAGAGTCTGTAAATATAAAAAGAATATCTTAAGTAGAGTGTGTACCTTAGTGCACAGACAAAAGTTTTATCTATTTCCTCATGTCAGATGAAGAGCACCTTCTGGTTTTCACCCAGATGGGATTCCACGTTATATTCTATGTATATGTGTGAATGTTGATAGTATCTTAGATAAATGTGTGATTTATATAGTGAATGAATGACTGTATATTTTTTTACCATTACATTGATGTATGATGGCCGCATTTGATTAATGGATATGATTATGTTGCAAGTCTATTGTTTGTTTACGTAAGTTGCATAAATAAAGGTTTGATCACAACTTAGTTGTTGAAGTACCATTCATACAAGTAATCCACCTCCCCGATATTCATTGGAAGCCTTGGAGTAGAGCCAAGGTACTAAAACACCCTCCCACACAACCGTAGAAACCTGGTTATGGAAGTTCCCCATAAAACAAAGATATCTCGGGTGAGATGGCATCTATGTCGAAGGTGCTTCCTGCTAAGCTCTACTCTATCGGGTTGATATATCGAGCTTTGTTGTGCTGAGCATAAGGGACTAAAGTTGGGTTCAGAGGCATAGAGAGGGAAAAATCCAATGAATGGTTCTGTGGGGGCCTATTGGGCCTGGGGATAGCAAGGCGAAATTCATGCAGAATTTTTCCTAGGTATAGATAAGAACATAAGGGATAAAAGGGAGATACAACCAAGGAAGAAACATAAAGGAGAAAGGGAAGGTTATTGCAAAAATAAGAAGTGAAAGAGAAGAATAAGACAAGGAGAAGGCGCTGATAGAGGAAGTTGTGCCAGATGAGCAAGCCATGACATAAGAATAGAAGGTGACAGAAGATGATATGGAAAAATACCAGAAGTAGGCATGCAAGTGGCATAATGACTAAAAAGTGACAGTAAGGCATAACACTGAGAAAGAGATAGGCCTTAATGAGCGTCGGTACAAGCTCAGTTTGAGCTGATGGAAACCACACATGTGAAGGAATATTTATAAGTTAGACCGATACTGCCTCCCATTATGTGTTGCTAGAATAGGAAAGACAACCTGTTGACTTGTTATAGTAAGTTGGCTAAGATAGTGACAGAAAATGAGTCTGTATAGCCTGTATTGAGTCAATATTTGAGTCTATAACAAGCATGTACGGGATCTGTATCAAGTCTGTAATAGGCCTATAGTAGAAGGAACCCAATATGTATATGGGTTAGCCTCTAGTAGCTGCTAGTAGCCTCAAGCATATTTTTCTTCTAGCTTCTAGAATACAATTAGACTCTTGGTAGGATGCTTGAGCTACACTAGAAGTAGTGGCTTGTGATCAGACATTAACGGAATGAGGTATCAAGCTAGATTCATTAGGCGTTGTTGGTTAATGGCTCTGATTTGCTGAGTGAATCAGAGTGAAGGATTTGCAGCTGAGTGCGCATACAAGTAGGAATCCACTCCCTATGCGCACTCTAGGGCTATGTATTTTTGGATAGAAAGAATCCTAGAAGGATATATTATCGAGGTTTTTGTTGACACAATAACCTCATATAGTGACACAGAGAGAATTGTTTTTTAAAGACCATGTAGCAGATACCTGTCATCTTTAAAGACATGGATAAAAATGATTTTATGTGAAAAAGGTATTATTTGAATGTGACAAGACTGAAAAAAAAAATAGTTCCTATGTCTCAATAGAACCCTAAAGTGAGATTTTCCCAAGAGCTAGTGGAACTGAACTAGAGCCATGCTTTTTAATAAGAAGAATAATATTAAGGTCCGATAAGCGAAGAAAAACTATGTTAGGAAGAGGGAGTTGCAGCACAGATCGAGAAGAAGAAGGCTATGAACTTGTGCCATACTTACACGAAGGGTCTTGTGACGAAGAAGAATAATATCAGTCGATATAAGAAGGAAACGAAGAGTCAAAAGAGTTGACTGAATCCCGAGAGAAAGGATGTTCTTACAACTTTCCTACAACAACAGAGGTAAGATCAACAGACCTATCTCCAAGTAATTCTATAAATACGAGTAATACTAACACTGTAAATAGTGGAAAAGGAAGTATGACTAGTCAAAAGTTTGTTCCAACTGTACTAGCAGTAAATACAATGGATGGAGATGACATTAATTTACCAATATTCAATGGAAATGAGTTTCCATACCCATAAAAACATTGGTTCCTTTGTGAATCTATCTAGATTGTATGACATATCCAGGATGACAATATCAAGAAAGCATAGATGACCACGACTTTGCAAGGGCATGCACTTGAATGGTATATGAAATTTTCCATACTACAAGTAGCAATTGTCCCAAACAAACTCAATGTGATTCAACTGGGTTTAATAGATGAATTCAAAAAAACAAATCTTGAATCGCAGTGCATAACCGAAATAAAAGAGATTAAGCAACTACCCACAAAATATGTTTGGGTCTTTGACCAAATATTTAATACATTGATGGCCAAAGTGAATTTCCAAATGTGAGATGTGCAATACAAGGAATGGTTTATTTTTTCCTTGTTACCACATATCCAAACCCCGTTGATGTAAGAGAAACTTGTGTTGCAAATAGAGGCTCTAGAAATAGCAATGAAATTAGAAGCCTCACTGGTGGGAGACACAGGTTAAGGAATCATGAAAATTCAGTTGTAGTTGGCCAATCTTATGGTGCAGCTCCAGGAAATTAAAAGAGGAAAGGAAGTTTAGGAAGAAATATGGTGTGAAATATGTAGAACAGACGGACACTGTCAAGGAAATTTCCCGACGCTCATGAACTATGTTGCAACAGGTGTGCCGAACCCATTAAACACCCAAGGAATGCCTTGGTGTAGAATATGCCAGACTAGGGGGCACAAGTCCGAAGAATGTATATACTTATAGAATATTGTATACACACCCGCTAGTTTGTATTGTAAATTTTGTAGATCAGTACGTCATGATGAAAAATACTACATAGCATTTCAGATACTGCAAGAAAAGACTATGGATACCTACTTAATGAAAAATGATGAGCAAATGCAAGTTGAATGAGCACAACCTTAGTATCATCCTTCGTAATATCAACAAAAAGAATATCACAGTGCATCACCGAAATAAAATATATTAAGCAACTACCCACAAAATATGTTTGGGTCTTTGACCAAATATTTAATACATTGATGGCCAAAGTGAATTTCCAAATGTGAGATGTGCAATACAAGGAATGGTTTATTTCCTCTTTGTTACCACATATCCAAACCCCGTTGATGCAAGAGAAACTTGTGTCGCCGATAGAGGCTCTAGAAATAGCAATGAAATTAGAACCCTCATTGGTTGGAGACACAGGCTCAGGAATCATTCAAATTCAGTTGTAGTTGGCCAATCTTATGGTTCAGCTCTAGGACATTAAAAGAGGAAAGGAAGTTCAGGAAGAACTATGGTGTACAATATGTAGAATGGATGGACACCATCAAGAAAATTTATCGATGCTCATGAACTATGTCGCAACAGGTGCGCTGAACAGATTAAACACCCAAGGAATGCCTTGGTGTAGAATATTGCAGACTAGGGGCCACAAGTCTGAGGAATGTCTATACTTATAGAATATTGTATGCACACCTGCTAGTTTTTATTGTAAATTTTGTAGATTAGTAGGTCATGATGAAAAATACTACATAGCATTTCAGCTACTACAATAAAAGACTATGGATACCTACTTAATGAAAAATGATGAGCAAATGCAAGTTGAATGAGCACAACCTTAGTATCATCCTTTGCAATATCAACAAAAAGAATATCACAGTGCATCACCGAAATAAAATATATTAAGAAACTACCCACAAAATATGTTTGGGTCTTTGACCAAATATTTAATACATTGATGGCCAAAGTGAATTTCCAAATGTGAGATGTGCAATACAAGGAATGGTTTATTTCCTCCTTGTTACCACATATCCAAACCTCGTTGATGCAAGAGAAACTTGTGTCACAGATAGAGGCTATAGAAATATCAATGAAATTAGAAGCCTCAATGGTGGGAGACATAGGCTCGGGAATCATGCAAATTCAGTTGTAGTTGCCCAATCACACTATTGAACGGTGCCTAGTAAAGAATTTGATCACACTATCGAACGGTATCCACAACTTATTGCGAAATAAAAAGATAGAACTATCATAAATACAAACCCGCTGTAGAATCTGAATCTGAATCCCAATAAGAATATTTAGATGATTTATGCCGAACCAAGAGAATCCCACATTGTTGTAGTTATAAGAGGAGTTGTTGCGACAGGAGAATACCAAAATACATAGCAACGAAAACTGTAGGTGAGACCCGTGACACAAAAGAAAGCTCCACTAGATGTCCAACAGGAGAAAGACGTCTTCTTGGAGGTGCAACCAGCATTTATTGATACTAACCAACCACCGACATCTGAACAAGTCAATACTATGCCCGAACGATTTGAATAGCTAATTAGGAAGCCGCCAATGAAAATGGTTAGTAAGCTTAAATATTTTTTCAAAAGTTGTTTAGCACTAATCAATGATAAATATGTCGTCACAGAATTGACAACACTTATAGAAGAAACATTGGAAGTCCTGTGACTTGAAAAAAGAATTAATCATATCGAAAAAAATGAATACAGGTCAAGACCTGCGAATGATTGCGCAAATAGGAGATTATGATATGGTTATATCATATTAGATTTGGTCTCGGATGTCAAAATATTGACAAGAAAAACATGGAAGAGCATGAATAAGCCACGACTAGACTAGTCTCCTATTCAACTAAGGCTTGCGAACCAGACAAAGGTTCTCCCAATCAGTAGACTAAATCAAGTTCCTGTGGAAGTCAAAGGCTTAAGAACACATGTCGACTTCAAATTTATTGACATTGTCGATGACACAAATCCATATCCTACACTTCTAGGAATTGATTTGGAAATAGACAACCCAACCATTATAAAATTCAAGAAAAAGGATCTTATCTTTTGAAGATTATAAAATAAGAGTGGTTTCTCCAATTGATCCACTCGAAGGACAAATATATGTCGAGTCTGTACATAGCATAGGGAAAGACAATTATTTCGATCAGTTGTATAACTTCATATCTTCAAAGGAAAATTATATCAATCCAAGAGCTGATTGAAATATGAGTTGGCGGAGCATGAGTTCATGCATGTCCAACTCTGGCGACGCCATGTAAATTTGGCATAATAGGCTACATGAAGTTTCCATGCGAATATGTGCAAGAATCACATGAGCTATCTGAAGGTTAGGGGCTGAAGCAAGCGCATTGCCTACATATGAAGGATTACCTAACCTTGCATCTTTCGGTACACAAAAACAATCTATCTCTAAATGGCCACAGTTTAGAATATTAATGGAGATCATATTTTGGGAAGAGATTAGTTACTCTGATCAGAAATATATAGGACTGATGAATCCCATGGAACATATTAAGCACTGTCGCAAGAACTGGAAAGAACATTCACAAAAATAATGGGTTCACCAATTCATCCAGACTTTGGAAATGGTACCAAGAATTTGGTACACATCAGTAGAGCTATGAAAAGGAACTATTGAATGGGAAATATTAACTGCAAGTGAACACCCAACAGTCGATGCTGCATTATAGGTAATAAAGGAGAATATCTTTGAAGAAATCCTGGTCGCAGACACAAGTTTCCATCATTGCAACATGAATATACACAACTGGAGGGAGTGATATAATATAATGGGATATCTGGATGATAATGATCCATTTGACATATTATCTATGTGTCAGACAAATGTCAAAAATATGTTTTTTCATAGTATATGTTGTTACTATATCCAGAATCATTTTTCATAGAACAATTAAGAGAGAGTATTTTATGTAACATAATGAGCCAAAACCAATTTATCATCATTACGATATTGAGTGCTAACTCTCCTATGAAACCTGTATCCACTACTCCCATGGAACACGCTACAGCACATAGAAACCCAAGGAACCAGCCTAGGCCAGCTGCTAGCCAAGTCCCACTTCTCCCTTCAGAGAAATGAAGAATGCAGGTAAACAAATCAACACCAGTTATAAAGGGAAAGAAATCAATGAATAATTCTAGGAAGGAGAAATCTACAAGAACACCACCGAAACAGGAAGAGTAAAAGGAATTCAAAACCAAGAATTTATTGCTGCCATACATTCCATCAAGGAGGACAGATGCACCATGGGTTAGCATCCCTAGCAATGGTTATGCTACATTGGTAGCACCCAAAAGACCAAAAGGTATGACAGTACTGTGGGATATCCTGCCTCAGCTAGTAAAACTATCCTTTGAAGATTCAAATACAAGTAAACTCAACTAACTTGATAGAAAGACTTACATGAAACTAGTGAGAGATACACCGAAGTCACCAAACTGGTTTGTTGCAATGCAATGGGAAAAAGGACTAGAATAGTTAGGGCTACTTTCACTACTCTTCTTGCCGCACTTTGGTCGAACCACAAAGGTGGATAGTTACATAAAATCATTGTTGCTAGTATTTCATGAAGGTTTCCTTTGGTTAGACAAACCATATTCAGTTGATTTTGACCTAATATCAACAATCACAAGACTATCAAGAGCAAGGTCAAACCCAGTATCAATCTTGGAGAAGGGAAAGGACCCATCCCACATTGTGAAAGTCAAGGATAAATATGACCTATTCAGGTCTGGGAAAGAGTTCTCAATACCATCCATTAGTGACCCTACTACTCATATGGAAGAAATGATATTAACACACAAATTGTTGTTGGTATCATGACCAAAGCAATGTACTGCAGGTGTAGTAATACTAGTTGCACTATGTGCAGAAGAAGTTGAAATCAATTAGTCACAATTCTTGCTCAATGAATTGCTACAGGATGTAGCTTCAGCACAATAAGAAGTTACTCCTTCCCATTATGCTTGGTTGCTAATTGTAATCTCATTTACTATTGGGTCTGAGACAACAAGTTATCAGCCGACCGAATTACCCATTACCTGTAGAGGAGCGAGATACCAGAATCTATGGTTCTTGCAAGATAAAAATTGACAGATGATTAGTAACAGTGAATTTTTCATCTATAACTAATCCTTAAAGTACTTAATCAAGCATTAGGAAAGACTTAGTGCAACTACGATGTCCTAGTTTCAATGACCTGACAATTTTTAAATAGGTCAACACTATGTTTTCATCCAACCACGAAGAGACCCCTAAGTATATTGGTTGGAGAAACAATATGTTCTAACAAAAGAATATATAGAAACCATTATCAGTGATTTTCCAAAATAATGGCGATAGGAAGGATAAAAAAATATCGGGGAGGAGGATAAACACATAAGACAAATCACACACACAACAATTCTAGACAAAACTTAGCCTAATCCGCCTCAAAAGGAGCCTCCACTAGAACAACAACAACAGGAAACAAAAAATGAAGAGGAACAAAGAGAACCTGTTGTAATCTCACAGATCACATAAGGTTACCAATAGTACACATAGAATCATATAAACATAATAGGAACAAGAGACAAGAATAGGTAATGAAGTAGCAGATTATATTATAGTATTACATGAGGGTCCATACATACACAAGATATGAACCAAGTTCTCATTTGTCTCAACAACCTAATATATATGATTACAAATGATTACAAGTAACTACCTATCGGTTCGGTCAACCGGAATGACTTACATGGCCGACCTAATCTTATATTAGTTGACTACTCGACTAGTCGGCTCACCGACTAGCTCCTCCAACATCTCCCCCAGGAACAAAATATTTCTTCGTCTCAAAGAAAAAAGGGAGGCACTCAAAACTGCACTTGTATGAGGTAGTTACTTCTTCTTTGGTTTGGATTCATGGACTGTGTAGTCAGATGGTTGGTCGTTTCTGCACACATATGTCCAAAATGGCTTCTGCAGTAATGGAAAGTTGGTGCTAAAACTCTATCCAATTCTATAGTACTTTTTGGATATCGATAGTCAATGTTGTGATGCTTGACAGAGTCAACATTTTCTCCTGGATGGAAATATCTATGATGCTTTCCATGTTGGGCCCCATAAATTGAGCTTTTTCTTATGCTATGTCCCATAGTCTCTTCATCTGTGGGTAGATTGTGTCCAATTTTTCAAGGCTTGGTAGTGCTTGCTGAACCCACTGATGTGCTTGTTTCTCTAGTTTATATAATTTTTTTGTTTCCAATATATTGTAATATTGTAGTGTACTCATTATTTCTTGAAGGCCTCGCCTATTTTCTAGTACTTGGATTTTCTCACGAGTTTTTTGGGTCTGCTGAAATACTTTCCCATAGTAGGTGTTCCAATTATGGAGTACTTCTTCTGTAATGATGGATTCTTCTAAATGGTCCTGCAGTGCTTTATGAGCTTCAAAGAATGTTGTGTACTATTGTCCCAGTAATCTGTATGTTTCCTCTTTTTGATCTTCTTTTGTAATTTGTAGTTATGCTTGTAGGGTCAACACCACACTTTCAAATAGCTGATATGATTTCTCCATTGGCTTGTTGGTGTCGGTTTCTATTGGTTTTGGTATGACTCTTTGAATTAAACGTCTGCAATTTTATAGAAAATCAATTTTCTCTTTCTTGGTGCTGTCAAGTTCTTCTCGTCTCATCTGGTTTCTTGTTGCTGCTTCTGTGGCGAGGGTTTCTAATAGTTGACCCGACTCTCCATCTCTCAATTTCACTGTATCAACTGTAATAGTTGATCCTAGTTGGCTGAGATGGATCACTGTTGGCCTTTGTTCTTTGTGGTGTTCCTTTTTATTTTTATCTTTTCTCTTCCTTTTTTGTCTATGCTGGTCTACCTTTTGTTCTTCTTGTGGTTCTGTAAGTGGTTGATTTTCAGGTGGCTTATTTCTCAGCTGCTGATCTTCACTAGGATGAACTTCATTATTTAGTGGAATTTATGTTTGATTCTCTTGGGTAGATCTTGCAACTCGATTTGTATCTAGAGGGGTTGAAATGAGTGGTTGAAGGTTTGGAAAAGGTTCTGGATTTAGAGGTGGTGATGGAGATGGCGAGTGGTATGGTGTAATTGGTGTGGTTGGGATATTTTCAGTCAATGGGGGATCTTTGACTTTTGGTGGTGATTTGGCTAGGTCGTCTGAGTCAATAGAGAGGATGTTGTCAATATCTTGATTGATTACTAAAGTATCTTCCTGTTCATTGTCTTCTAAGTACCCTACTGGTTGATTGGCTGGTAAACGATTGGTAATACTTGATGGGGTGAAGGATGAAGTGTGGATTGCAACAATTTGAGAAGTTTTGTCAGGGTTTCTTAAGAATGTCGATCTGATAGTACCCACATTTCTCAGTTTCTGAGGTATTTGGCCAATTTGATGTGAGATGGTTTGGCGTGCTAATCTAGACTCAGTTAATGTGCATTTGGTGGTAATTTTCTGAGTAGAGGTGAATATTTCATGGAGTTTTTCAATAAAATCCTGGAATTTGCCATCATGGTCAAATCGTTCTTTTAATGTCTCTGGCATAACATTTTTACAGATATCGACAGGACTGATAGTGGGTAGTTGTGGGATATCTTCTTATGTGATCTGGGTTGGAGATGGAAGTGGGGGGGTAGAAACTAAATCAACAACATCTCATCGACTAGAGGGTCTGTGATTTTTACCTTTTTATCTTTGGCTCATATTTTCTCCTCCTCAACAAATCGTTTGAATTGCTCCTTGACTGGGATTTTATTTTTTGTGACCTCTATCAAGATGTCGGATGCTTGAGCATGGAGTTCGTCCTCATAATCTAAATTTTCTTTTAGGATCAGCTGGCATTTCCCTTTTACTTTCGCTGGACTATCCATTTTTCTCCTAGATTTTGCAATTATCACTGCCAATTGTCGGATATTTTCCTTTGTCAATAGGTATTCTGGTTTCTTTGTCTCTTCCTCCTCTTGTTGTTGTGTTAGTATAATTTGTTGTAGGGGTTGTGGTTGTGGAATAGTCATCAGTTGGAGCTTGCTGGTATCCTCTATCGGTGTGTCCTTCGACATGAAAGCACTGATATGTAAGTGGAGTTCATAATCCTCCTCTTTTTCTCGGTCAGTCAAGGGTTCTTCAATATGCTCATTTGTTTCTTTGGCCCTTTCTAGTATGGAAAACTTGGTATTAGATTGTCGATCTAGCTCTTGGAAAATTGCATAGACTATTGGGTAATAGTCAATAGGTTTTTCTTTTTATTTCACCCCTTGCATGTACCGGACTACAGTGTGGTCGAACTCTAATTGAATGTGTACTACTTTTGGTAGACTTCTTCGGATGTTTTGAGGCACCCTCCATATGGTTGTATGGACTTTGAGATTCTGAAACCAATTTTCCAAAATTACTTTACCACTTGCTAGCTCTTTCAGGGTTCCATTCTGTGAAAATGGTTTGAAGTGCCACATGTGACATTTGCATGGTTCGAGGAACTGCTTATCTCCGACTGGACATAAGTGGTAGATGGCTATCAAAATTATCAATGATGGGAACCTGATAATTCCATCCAAGTCCTAGAATTTTCACATATGGACTTGAGAATATCGGTGACATACTGAGCCCAGCAGTAAAGTTTCTACGATTCTGCTATTGTGTCAGCTGCTTCCAACATTTCTAGCTTGAGACCACTCACTCAACCTGTAGGGGTGAGTCATGTCACTATGATTTTGGAAACTATTTCCAGTGTTTGGGATTGTATTTGATTGATCATTATCCCTTTCGATTTCTTTCCTGATGGTGTTCCTGTCATTCATTCTACTAATCCTTCTTTTATGCCAATAGGAACAGGTTTTCCCTAGATTGAAAGTCCGGTAAGCTTGTATATGAGCTCGCTGGAAATTTCTACTAGTTTGTCGAAGTAGAATTTGCCA
This sequence comes from Pseudotsuga menziesii, assembly GCA_001517045.1. NCBI lineage: Eukaryota > Viridiplantae > Streptophyta > Pinopsida > Pinales > Pinaceae > Pseudotsuga > Pseudotsuga menziesii. The sequence goes on along the minus strand of LPNX010242100.1, from coordinate 423,699 downwards.
TTGTGGTACCAACTAATGATAAGTTTTACAACTGTTTCTTTTGTCCCACCAAATATCGCCATGAAAGGTGTATTCATGTAACTCATAATAGTACTATGGATTATTTTATATGCTTCTTGTGTCACTTTCTTGTCCACATAGGCCCATTCTTTGATTTTTTCCCAAATCTTTGCCCATGAAGTTTCATGTACCTTTTTGTTTTTAATATTTCTTAATCTCCTTGCGAGTGGGTTTTCAACAGATTCTAGCTCTTTTGTTTTGGTAGTTGCGGCTCTAATTTGATTTGGGGCCATTTTGTCAGTCTCTTGGTCTACTTTCTTCATAGGGTTTCTGCTCTCAAATTTTTGAATACTTGGTTGCTCTATTTCTTCGAAACACAATAAGAAATATTTTTCTGACATAGTATTTATAGGTGGAGAAAATGGTGAATCTATCGATGAAGGTATTAATGGTGGAAATGATGGTCCAAGATGGTCAATTGAGGTCATGTTTAATGCATTCTGGTTTTGGTGCTCCTTCTGAATGTAGTCATGAAGGCATGATTTGACCTTTGGAGTCATCAATTAAATTTGATCATGAGGGTGGTCGATGATAGGGATGTCAGTTGTCAAAGTGTGGCTTACGATGTCTTTCAAAATTTCCTATCATTTTGGCTTATGGGTGTTAGCTCTTTTTGTCGTTTTTGAGGTTTTTAGATTTTTATAGGTTTTTTTGAGTAGTTATGATCATTATTTTTGTTTTGTATTATATATATTTATTATTATTATTATTTTTATTTTAAATTTTCTTATTTTTTCTATCGTTTTAGTTTGGACACCATTAACAAGTTTCTGAAATACTATGCCTTGTAATGTCCTTAGTCGGACTGATCCATTGGCATGAATTTCTTCGACAATGTAGGGTTCCATCCATTCTGTGTGTATATTTTAGCTTTTCCTTTCACTCGACTATTATACAGTAGAGAAAGATCTCCTACTGACAAATTTTTGTTTTTAATGTTTCTATCATGCTAAGCCTTCTACTCTTGTTTCTGACTTTCTTGATGTTGTAAAGTGAGCAGCTGGTTTTCTTCTAGTTTTCTTAGTTGCATCAGTCGATCCCTCATTTTTTCTTTGACTTAGATGTGTAATATATCTTCTATCATAGGTGTTTGTTGTTAGAAATATAGTGGAACGACTGCTTCTTGGATATAGACTAGTCGAAACGGTGTTTGGTCGGTCGAGCATTTGTATGATGTCCTGTAATTCCATAGCACTGCAGGGATTTTCTCGTCCCAATCGTCCTTATCGGTATTGCATATTTTTGTTAAACCCCTTGTTAATGTTTTGTTAAATACCTCTATTGATCCGTTCGACTGAGGGTGATAAGATGTACTACGTCGGTGGTCAATTTTGAACTGGTCTGTCAGTGCTTTGATGGTTTTGTTAATGAAGTGTGACCCTTGGTCATTGATTAAGGTTAGTAGGCATCCAGATCTAGTAATTATGTTTTCATAGATGAACTTAGTAGCTATCTCACTGGAACAGGTTTCAATAGGTTCTAATTTTGCCCATTTGGTTACATATTCTACTGCAGTTATTATGTACCTTGCACCTGTTCTTTTTGTTGGTATTGGAAATGGTCCTATGAAATCGATGGCCTAGATTTCAAACGTCAGACTTAGGTTTACTGATATCAAGGGAATTTATGTACTAGGTAGAGGTCGACCCAATCATTGGCATCAGTCACATTGGCTAACAAACATTTTGCAGTCCTTGTACAGTGTCAGCCACCATAGTCTCGACTGTTGGATTTTCTTAGCAATTGTATCTACTTGGAGATTTCCTCCTGTCAGTCCATAGTGTTATTTGTGCATAATATTTTCTCTTTTGTGTTATAACAGACATCGTCAACGGATGTTTTCCAATCCCATTTTATATAGGAATCTGTTTATGAGGCTGTATGGTGCATCTTTCAAGGATAATATTTGTTTCTTTTTCATGCTCATGTCATCTGGTGCTTGACCATTCTCTAGAAATTGTGCTATTTCCTCTAATTCTGTCAGGATTGAATCTATTCAAAATAAGTGTGCATCCGACAAGTCGTCTTTGACTCCTGTCGGCTCTTTCTCGTGTCGATTCTTGACAAGTGGTCGGGCCCAACATTTAGTTTTCCTGGTCTAACGATGACTTCGGATTCAAATTGCTCAAATAATAGTAACCATTGGATAATCCTCCCGTGGTGCAAAGGTTTGTTTACAAGGTATTTCAATGCTTGGTGGTCAGTATAGAAGATAAACATGTTGGATAGTAGGTAATGTTGGTATTTTTGTAGCAAAAAGACTATACCTAATGCTTCCCTATCTGTTGTCGAATAGTTTCGTTCTGCCTTGTTTAGTTTTCTACTGTTGTACACTATGGGATAGTCCATTCCATCATGTCCTAGTTGTGTTAAAATCACACCTATTGCTAGGCCTAATGTGTTGATATGCACATGGGATTTTATTGACTAATGTTGGAATCTGAAGATAGGTGCCTCCACTAGTCTCCTTTTTAATGTATCGAATGATATATTACATTCCTATGTCCAATCAAACTCCCGATCTTCTCTCAGTAGCTCTTCCAATGGATAGGTCATATCTGACTAGTATCTAATAAATTTTCTATAGTATCCAGTATGTCCCAGTAGTACCCTAACCTATTTTTGATTCACCAGTTGTTTCAAGTCAAAGATAATCTTTATTTTTGCAAAGTTGAGCTTCATGCCTTCTTTTCATACAATGTGCCCTAGTAGTATTCCTATAGGGGTTAGGAAGATGCATTTCCTTATGTTGAGAGATAATTGGATTTGTCGGCATCGTTCCAGCAAGAGCCTTAGCCATTTACAATGATCTTTTGACATGGAGTAGATCTTCCAATCATCAAAATATACTATCATTGTTTTGTAGATATATTCTTGAAATTTTTTTACAACAATTCTCGAAAATACTGCAAGTGCATTTTTGAGACCGAAAGGCATAACTTTGTAGGAGAATGAGCCAAATTCACATATGAATGTATTTTTTTTCTTATATTCTTTGGCTATTGGTACTTGGTTATACCCTAAGAATCTGTCAGTAAATGGGTAGCATTCGTATCCTGCAACTTCATTTAAGATTTCATCTGTGTATGGAGTTAGGAATGGGTCTGTTAGAGTGACTTTGTTTAGTTCTCGAAAATCAACACAAATCCTTAGTTTTGTCGGGTTGTCTTTTTTCGATTGGATGACCATCGGGCTTTCCCATTCTTACTAGTTGATAGGATAGATAATTCTTGCTGCGAGCATATTATCGATCTCTTTATTGAGTATCTCTTTGTATTTATGGGATAATTTGTATGGCCTTTTCTTTACGGGTCGGGAATTGGGCTTGATGTCAATCTTCATTTCACCCATTTCATGGACTAGCCCTTCAAGATATTTATAGTCTTGAGAAAAGACATCCTAGAATTCTTTTAATAGGTTTACTATTTTAGTTGTTTTCTCTTCACTCCAGTAATCAACAATTCTTTTCATATTTGGTCATTCGTCATTTGATATGTCAAACTCTTTAGTTTTAACTTTGTCATCCAACCATTATGGTTCCATAGATTCGTTGATCAGTTGAATCCCTTATTTGAACTATGAGAATTTAGTAGGGAAGTCTTCTGTGGTCATTCGGTCGATGTCTTCTTTGCCGGTTATGTCAACTTTAAGCACTATTTGAATTGGTTTTGTTGTTTCTGAGTGATAACATTTCCATCGAAAGCTTTATCCTTTCGTATTTTCATTTTCCATTTGCAGTCTTGTCAACTGTGGTATTATGTTGGATTGAATGTTATTGCATGATATTTTCGGTTGATCATAGTTTGGTATCATACTATTGTTCCTACTCGGTTGTATGAATTTTTTTATCTGCTTTGCAATTTCGACTAGTTTTTCATTTTGTGGTATAAAACTAAAGTCCTTGATGAAATTATCTCTAATTTTGTTCCATTGGAATGTTTCACCTCATGCTTCTTCCATTTTATACCATTTATTTGGTAAGTTGGCTAGTGTCGAGGGAAATAGGTGTGGCCATGTATGTTCGTATTTATAACCAAGTCCTCTCCATTCTGTTTTGCATGTTCTTATGTGCTCATCTGGGTCTTTCCCTTGGATGAAGACACATATTTGTTCCTATTTAGTTAGATTATTCCCTCCAAACATTTCTACAAAGTAAGTCGAAGTTGTTGTCCAATTCTTCAGTCTTGACTAATGGGTGTCCCACCATCGAGCAACTTGACCTGTAAAGGTTTCTACCATGCTTTGTAGTTGTCCATGTTCAACTAGGTTCTTATAGAATTTTTCTATATGCATAAATGGGGGCTCTCTTTCTTTATAGCTTGGGTTTTTTCTGATGCTTATATTTTTTGGGGTTAAGCTAGGGTGTTCCCTATTTCTCCTTTCAAATATTTTTGGGATGGTGGAGACTGAGAAGCACTGATGGATTGGTTTCTTCTATATACTTTGGATGGTCCAACAACAGATTTATTAAGTCTCGTATTTCTTGACTTCCCAATCATATAACTCTATGTCTGAACTATATCCTATCGAGTCTTGGTTTCCTAAGTGAAGCTCACCATAGACATTGGTTCAGTGTAGTCTTCGTTATTTTGAATTTGATATAATTGTCGAATGTTGATTTCTTCATCGATGGGTTTAGTTGAAGGTTCTCCCCAGGAAGGATGGATAGGGATGATAACTTTCTTTCCATTCCCTTTTAATTTTATTCTTTCTTTGTCTAAAGATATTGATTCTTTCATTTTTCTTCCCCATGGTCGACCTAAAAAGGTTGGGAAGGAGATGGCTCCTTCTTTAGGGTCGATGATTTCAAAGTCGACTTTAGTTGATATTCCTTTTATTGTTGTATCAACATTTCTCCAAACCCCAATGGGTTTGATCAATACTTGGTCAACTAACTTAAAGTATATTCCTGACTCATATAGTCGAGGTCTACCCAATTGTTCCCACGTATCTTGAGTCATAATATTTACTTGTGAACCGAAGTCGAGTACAACTTGTCGAACATGGTATCCTTCGATTTCTAAATCAACCAGTGGGTCGGCATCGCTCTTGTCTTTTTTGGTTCAGACTGCATATATTTTTAGTTTGTTTTTCTGTGTCATTATTATGCTTCATATTATATAATAATTCAATGAATTGAGAAACTGATTTATCATTTTGTACTAAACGTATTAATTCTTTAACTATGTTTTGTTGACTATCATCAACTTCTTCCTGCCTAGAAAACTATTTAAACATATTTGATGCCTCGTTATATAATTGTTTTTGTTTTGTTGAGTTAGGATAAACATTCTTTTCTTTGATTTTTCTTATACATGGATTATCATGTCCATTTTTTGTCCCTTTTCGGGTTACTATGTGCAGGTTCTTTGTATTCATTACATCATGTTTTTGAACACATGACAAGACATTAACATTTTTATTTTTATTAATATTGTCGAGCATGGTGAGACAATCCTCTAATGAGTGATCACCCACACCACAGCTAGTACAAAACTTGAGATCAGTTCTATCCTTGTATGGACAGTCTGCATAGTGATGCCCTTCTGTTGAGGCCTGGAAAATTGCAGGTAACAATAGTTAGGGATTCTCTCCAATAAACATTCCCAACTAGCCCGTTACTATTTGGTATGGGGAATCCGTCTGATTTATGGTCCGGCTACCGTAGGTCAAGTAACAAATTAAAAGGTTTTACCAGTTACGGCCCAGTCCACCATGTATATTTTTAGTTTTATGTGTTTATGTTATGATGTGCAAGTGCTTAGTTAAAAATGAAAATTGATAGAGATAACCAGGAGTGTCACAATGTGATGCGTAGGTTCTTACCTCTTGCCTTAACTCTCTCACATCTAAATCACAAACAAATAGAAAAATAACTACAACTAACTAACCTATCCCCAGGGAACAAAATTAACAATTGACAATGAGTAATGTATTTTTCCACATGTATTATGAACAATTACAGATAGCTGTTACTTATTTCAGAACACGTGAACATTAATAAAAATATGAAGAACAAGATAGCTTATTGTTTATGACAACCTTCATTACTCATAGTGGAAATTTCATAGAATAAACTATAAGACATTCATAACATAAACAAAAATGCAATGAGTTAGAATGATCTCACAGTTAATGGACATAAGCTGAAAACGAAATAGTTCACATTCAACTAATCCATAGCAAAGCATTTGAAACATTCCACCAAAATTTCTCCAGTAGAAACTTGTAATTATTTATTGCAAAAGGAATTATTTCTTCTTACAATATCTCTCAAAAATTGCTTGGGAAAGAAGTCCTCGACATCTAAACTCTCTTATATTTATACAAAAAAGAAAAACCTTTAGGATGCCCCTTGATGACCTTTGGTCTTCCNCCAAAATTTTGTCTTGTAGTATGTGCTCATAATTTATACAATATGTTACATTTTAAATTAAAATTTAAGAGCACTTTATGAAGAGGGACCAACTTGGTCGATGATGAACTTTTTCCAAGCCTGGGCCTCTGCTACTATTGATCTGCTCAGTAATCTGTTGGTCTTTTTTAGATCTTGTTAATCTCATACCCTCACTTTCTTCTTCTCTTTTCTTTATCTTTGCTTCTTCATTTCTCTTCTCCTCCTCATTGTTTCCTCCTTTGCAGCTCTTTGTCATAAACATAGCATGTCCTTAGACCATTTAGCTTTTACCAAAATAACCAAAAACTGTATCAGTCTATTTACCTCCTCCATATGCATTCTGTAAAATAACTATACACAGTATTAATGCATGAAAAGAAATAATGGAAAGGAAAATAAAATCCTTCGATTGTGCTAAAAACCCTATCTGTAGCCAAAAAGATAACCCTGATAGCAAAGATTCTTCATCTTAATCCGGGTCGCATCTGAACTAACTCAAAATCCTCCAATGAAATCATGAACCAAATTTTTGCTACTGCAAATATCCAAAACACTAGACTCTATACTATGCTCCTCATCGTGGAAAACCCTCGGTAACATATATCAGTGGAAAAAAAACCTTCATCGGTGGGAAAAAAAAAAAACTCTATCGGTGGGCTGAAGCACTAGCCGTCGGGTGGATATTCACAAGACAGCCGTAATGGCGGGTAGTAGTCAGACTACGGGTTTTGAGATAACAAAAAATAATCGACGATCGAAAGCTCTAAGCACTATGTGTTGGTGATTTAAACCTCAACACTTCCGTAGTGTTGGCCATGCAAAGCTAAACTCTACCATAGTGTCGGTGCTCCTGAACACCAAACGTTGCCGATAGTTATGCGTCGGAGATCAGAACCACAAACCACTAATGCATCAATGGTTGAAAACACTAAACATAGGGCAAATATTTTGATCGACAGCCGCAACAGTGGACTCACAAACAACTACGGTTCTACGTCAGCAACCAGGAGTCCTAAGAGCTAACGGTCGAAAAATTAACTCTTATCACCTCCATAGTGTCAAAAATGCAAAGGAAAAGCCCTTCAAAATGACGGCATCATAGAGGAATAAACCTCCGATCGCTTTTCAAAAAACAATCCGATAGAGAAAAGAAAAATAATCATCAAAAATTGAAAGATTTGAGCAATAAAACCACAAGGTGATAAGGCCACAGATCGGCGAGAAAAAAGAGTTGTTCATCGTTTCCCTTTCGAAATGTCAGTGGCATAGAGAAATAATGCCCCAAATCAAACATTAACAGAATTCTGACAGTGAAAAATCATAAGTTAAGTTTTCAAATAAAACAAAGACTCCAAGGTTTCCATGGTTTCGGCAAAGAAAATGGTAGTATTAGATCATTCAACTCCTGAAACAACGAAAAAATAGTTGTTTCAGCTTTCGATGATCAACTTCTTAGGCAGAGAAAACTGGACTTCCAGGACAGATTTAAAGAAATTAAACAAACCTGGGCTAGATAAAATCAAAAGGAGGGTCCAAAATTTTACAAATTTGGGAAAAAAGGTTGAAGCTGCAACAATTGGCGACTACCTGGTGAACACAGATCTCTGGACAATTTCTTCTTTAAGTAACAGACTGTTTGACAATAAATACCAACATGTTGAATTATTCTAGATGTCTGGATTTCCCAAATGGAAGATGCATGTACTTTTAATAATTGATGATAGTCCAATTTAGGGAAAATGGAAACCGATATTTCAAGGTCTAGATAATTCTTTTGAGGCCAAGAATATGAGTTTCATTTTTACCTCTGTCTTCGGGTAGGTCCCACCTTGGACACCATAGGATTGTAACATATGGTAAACATAAATATTCATTTGTTCCTCATTCCCATGCCATTTTTTTTTTGCACTTTTGTGCTTTTGTAGTTTTGTCCTTTCTGAGTCCTCCTGCATGCCTTCTTTCTGAATTTTTATTTAGGCTCCTCTATCCATAGTGTCCTTTTGTGTGAGAGATGTATTGATTTTTCAGCTCATGGATGGAGAATAACTTTGGCAATATTGTACTCGTATGGTTTAGTACTTTGTTTTGATACATATTGCTTTCTTAGGAGATTTTGACTCTTATTTTCTTTTTGGATTTCAATTCTCGGCATGGGATTTTTTAAGTATAATATAATGTTTACCATGCTTCCTCTCCATGGGTCTTTTGCTATCACCCTCAAATACATTTTTAATGTGAAATGGGTGGAGCCTCGAAATATTATTCCAGACCTTTTGATCCTGAGTTATTTTACAAGGATTAAGTAGGACTTCATTGTGTTCATAACCATTTAGGAAAACTACTAAACTAGAAGAAGTTCTTTCAAATAAATCAATAGTACATAGTCTCATAATCAAATATTTTAGTTAATCCATTATTTTGATGGACTCCATGAAACCAAAAGTTGTGCTTCTTTATTAAAATCAATTTGTCAGGTGGAATAAATCCCAAATTCTTATTATTTCTCCATAGAATGCCTTTATTTATACATCTATGATGACTCTTGGGATCACACATCCAAGAGTCTCTTCATATTCCTAATATTTACAATAACGTATAATCCCGATGGATTATATTCCAACAATCCCCCCCTTAACCCGAAGGGGTGTTAGTAAGTCCGAGCATGTTTCTGAATATTTCAAACTTTTCTCGTCCAAGTGCTTTGGTGAAGATGTCTACAACTTGATCATTTGTGGAACAATGTCGAAGATGGACTGTCTTGGCCTCTACATGATGTCGAATCAAATGATATTTTGTGTTGATGTGTTTGGTTTGATCATGGAATCTTGGATTCTTAGCCAGCTTGATTGCAGAAGTATTGTCGATCAATAATGGAGTGGATTTCTCTTGTTTTTCTTGCAAATATTCAAGTATCTTCCTGAGCCATACTATTTCTTTCGTTGTTTCAGCTACAGCCACATATTCTTCTTCTGTTGTTGAATCTATCGTAACTGACTGTTTGCATGATCTCCATGAGACAGCTGCTGATCCAAGACTCATAGTGTATCCAGAAGTTGATACTCATGTCTCCTTATCACCATCAAAATCTGAGTCTGAGTACCCAATAAGTTTGAAGTCATCCACCTTAGAGTACTTGAGTCCAATGTCTTGAGTCCCCTTCAAGTATCTTAGAACTCTTTTTGCAGTTGACCAGTGTCCTTCACAAGGTTTATACATGAACCTTGAAAGTATGCCAACAACATAAGAAATATCTGGTCTAGTTGTTGTAAGGTAGATAAGTCTTTCTACAAGTTGTCAATACTTGGTCGCATCCTTAAATTCTTTTCCTTCACTTGATGTGAGCTTCATTTTCTGTTCCATTGGAGTAGACATAGGGTTGCATTCTGTCATGCAAAATTTGTCTAGTAGTTCTCCAACATATTTTTTTTGAGATAGGAATATGTACTTAGGATGTTGAGTGACTTCAATTCCTAAGTAATAGTGGAGATGTCCCATATCTGTCATTTCAAAGATCTTTTTCAAATCTTCCTTTATGGTTGCTATATAGCTCTCATTGTTCCCTGTCATCAAAAGATCATCTACGTACACCACAAGATACACAACAGATCTTTCAACTTTCTTTATAAACAGTGTTGCATCATCAAGATCAAAATGTTCAAAATTTAACTTCAAAAGATGCTCGGTTAATTTTTCATACCATGCGCGAGGCTCTTGTTTTAGGCCATACAAGGATTTGACAAGCTTGCATACCTTTTGTTCTTTTCCTTTCACAAGAAAGCCTTCTGGCTGAGACATGAAGACATTCTCTTTCAAGTCTCCATTCAAGAAAGCAGTCTTCACATCCATCTAATGAACTTTCCACCCATTCTGAGCAGCTAAAGAGAGTAAGGTACGGATGGTATCCCATTTTACTGTAGGAGAAAATGTTTCTTCATAGTCAATTCCTTCCTTCTGTGCATAGCCTTTTGCTACAAGCCTCACTTTGTGCTTTTCAAGTGAGCCATCTAATCTGTATTTGTTCTTGTACACCCACTTGTAGCCAATTGGTTTGGTTCCAACTGGAGGGTCAACCAAATTCCAAGTTCCATTCTTCATGAGTGCATCATACTCATTCTGCATAGCTTCTTTCCACTCAACTCGAGTAGAATATTCTTCAAAGGAAGTTGGTTCAAAGTTAGCAGATAAATTAAATTCACAATCAAATGATACATCCATGTCATGACCTGAATTTTCTACTTCTCCTCCATCTTCATGTCTTTTTGAACTTCTCATTCCCATATTTCCAACTTCATCCAGATGGACACTTTCAAGTGTCTTTGTGGCCCATTTAGGAATATTCCGTGATGGTCCTGGTTGATCAGCTGGTGGTGCTTCATTTCCTTCAAGGTTGAGTCTTCCAATTCTCTCAATCACATCATCCAATTGAATCTCTTGTTTAGGTGAAGTAGTAGGAACTTCTTCATGCAGGGGAGTTGGTGCTTCATATGGAAATTCCAAAGGTTGATCCAGAATAGGAATCCCCCCTTCAAGGTTTGGAATTTCATATTCATTTTCAGAATATTTCTTTGGATGAGGATATTTTTCCAAACAATCAACCTGTCTCTCAATGGACTGGTCATTTTTATTATTCTCAAGAAAAATGACATCTCTGGAAATAGAAAACTTCTTGTTTACCTCATCATATAGACGGTATGCCTTGGAGTTTTCTTCGTACCCCAAGAAAATGCATTTTCTGCTTCGACCACCAAGCTTGTTTCTTTGCTCCTTTGGAATCAAGGCATAACAGGTGGAACCAAAAACTCTGAGATGCCTGACTGAAGGAAGATGGCCAAACCACATTTCATGTGGAGTCTTGTTATCAAGAGCATTTGAGGGACTTCTGTTTCTCAAATAGGCTGCACATTTCACTGCATCACCCCAAAACATTAGTTTTACATTCTTAAAAAACATCATTGAGCGTACCATATTCATTATGGTTCTGTTCATTCTTTCTGCTACACCGTTTTGTTGAGGATTGTAGGGAACTGTAGTCTGATATGAAATTCCATGTTGGAGAAGATAATCTTCAAAAGAATTTGAAGTGTATTCTTTCCCATTGTTAGTACGAAGTGTACCAATTTTAGATTGTGCTTGTTTTTCTATCAATGCATGAAAGTCCTTGAATGTTTGAAATGCTTATGATTTTGTCTTTAATGAGTAAATACAGCACATTCTTGAGTAGTCATCAACAAAGTTCATAAAATACTTATTCCCATTAGCAGAAGGAGTTGGCATTGGGCCACATAAATCAGAATGCACTAATTCTAATTTCCTACTTGCTCTGAAACTAGATTCATGGAATGGAAACTTACTGTGTTTCCCTAATATACATGCATCACATTTTCTCTTCTCTTTGGGAATGGTGGGCAAACAAAATACACCATTCTTACTCAACAAACGAAGAATGTTATAATTCAGATGACCAAATCTTGCATGCCACAATAAACTTGATGACAAATTACCTTCTCTATGCTAAGAGAGGTAGGCATAGTTCTGAACCCTTGCAGATGAACTCTTTAGCTTCAGCAGCTTCCCATCTTCGTATCCAGTCATGATGACTTGATTTTTAGAGGACTTTCTTATTTCTACGATTCCATCAAACATGTGGATGGAATGGCCTTGCTGTCGAATCTGCACCAAGGACAGCAGGCTTCTCTGCAACTCTGGAAGATAAAGAACATTCTTCAACAAGAAATCAGGGAATCCAGGCATCTTCAGCCGAATGGTGCCCATTCCCTTTGGTTTAAGACTTGACTTATCTGCAAAGTAAACTATGTCATTTATTGTTTCATTAAGTTCTTCAAAACAGTCTTTTCTAAAAGTCATGTGTGATGTTGCACCAGTATCAATTAGCCAACAATCTGTGTAAGATGAAAGTGAATTCATTTCATTAATACCAAGATTACAATGTGCAACAATACAATGAGCAGAATCTGAAGATTTACTAGCATATTGGTTCTTATTGTCATCTTTCTTCTAGTTATGTCTGTCTTTGATGGAGTCCCACAAAGCCCAACACTGATCTACTGTGTGTCCAATCTTTCCACAACGCTTGCACTTCAAATCTGATATTTTGCTGGAGTTGTTTCTACCTCCTCTACCTCTGAAGTTTCTTCTTCCTCTGCCTCTCTTGCTACTTTCTCCTTTGGGATGATCATTGGATTGGTATTTGGTGTATTTCTTTTCTTTTTGAGCAAAGAAAAGTGATTCTCCAGAATGCTCGGTTGTCTTCTTACCAAAATCTTTCTCTCTCTCAGTTATCTTCACTACCAGGGTGTCAAATGTCATTAATTTGAACTTGTCACTTGCTTGCAACGACTCAAGATAGTTGGAGTGAGAAGGATACAAAGATTTTACAAATGCTGTAAGGGGAAGATCTAGTTTCATACCAGTGGCTTGAATCTTGTGCATGATAGCTTTGATTTCAGAGGAAACTAACATGGGATCATTGTCTTTTATTTCTAAACTGAATAGTTTTAGCATTAGTTGAATAAATTCCATTTCAGAGTGTGAATCATACAGATCTTTTAACGTTTTTAGTGCTTCAAAACATGACTTTGCAGGCAATATGTGCTGGCTCACCTCTTCACTGACTGTGGTAGTGATTACCGCTAAAGCTTTCTTGTCTTTTGTTTTCCAAATGGCCTTCTCTTTCTTGAATTCTGGAGGTCCTGGGTCTCTGGTTATGGGACCTCCAGCTTCTATCTCTATTGTGGTGCCTTCGTAAATACCGTCCCAAAGGTCATTGTAGATGAAGGCAGATTTGATCTTCCTCCACCATTCTGGATAAGTGTATTTTCCAGTGAGAGTGGCACCAACTACAGATGCTATAGATTTCATCTTCTATGATTGAATCTTGCAACTAAAACAATAGGAGAAAAAGAAGAAAGAGTAAAGGTGCAGGTCCAATTCTCTGCCACCTTCCTCAAGCTTTACAACAATGTCAATGTCTCTTCTATTGTCATACAAATTTTGAAATACAAACTTAATCCTCTCAAGCCTACAATACCAACCTTAAATATGCTTTCAATGGCTTTCAAACTAGTAGAAAACAATCTCTCACCAACGCAAAGGAGCAGGTCGCAGGTCAAATAAAATCAGGCTTTCTTCAAGAGATTAGAACGTAGCTTTCTTGTCAATGCTGCAACACTCTTCAAGAATACAGACGTACACCAACAATCTTCTTTGGCAATGTAGTCACAGTTTCACTTTGCAACAGTTCACAAGGAAGAGAATCGCTTCAAAAAAGAGAAGCGCAACATGCACTTCTTCTCCAACGTATCAACTATCAGTCACAAGCTCATCAAATACACAGCAAAGAAATTGCAGCACTCTTTTTATATGATAGGTATGGTCACAACTTCATATTCAAAATGCAACTTCAATTTGAAGAAAAGAAAATTCTTCACAAAGACTTATATTCTTCAATATCACTACTCCAATACTTCAGTCTCACAGCATACATTATTTCTCCATATGCATAACTCATACAACATGTCGTATCATACACTCTTCAAATACATGAAAATATTTGTCGAATTCCCACTTAATCTCTAATGCACAGACTTAGGTCAAAAAAATAGGTTTTGTGTAGCCCAATGGTCACAAACAATTAGAGTAGCAATATTCTTACCTCCACGCACTGAGTTTTCACAACTTCTTCAAGCTTCAAGTAGCTTGAGAAAATGCATGACTCTTCCAAGTTCCAACTATACAATCTCTCTTTCCACAAACTCATAGCAGCCACATGTAGCCATCAGAAACCAATACAGTAGTAGTCACCAAGCAGAGAAACACCGTAGGAGAACACGTAAGCAAAACGAGACCAAACCAAAGTGACCAACGTAGGCAGAGAATAGAAGCTTATTCAAAGGAACCAGGCATTCAATGTAGAGAGAAAACCCAATGCATACGAGCAGCACATCATTGAGAAATCCTCTCAGCACATCATTGAGCAGCACCAAAACATAAATTTCCACCAACACATACGAGCAGCATGCAGGAGATCACCGAGCAGCACAACGTAGAGCGTTGGAGGCTCCAGGAATATGAGCTGTAGAATACGAGCGGTTTTATCAGTGTTAAACTGGAAGCTTCATTCTAAGGATTCGATACACATAAAAGGATTCCTCTGATAGCGGTAGATTTGGTTTGTAACAAGTTATAAGAATGGCCTCATTTGCTAACGCAGAAAATGAAGTGAAAATGGTTAGTGCGGAGGGTAGATCGCTTTTGGACCATCTTAAGAAATTTGATGGGCAGTCTTTTTTTTTTCAATTTCGGTGATGGGATTATCACATCATGCAGTAGAAAAGGAATTTTACTCATAGAAATACTATCACATCACTCATGAATGTTAGAGTAGCCAGCGCATGCACCAATGCATGCAATCTGCAGACTGAGGAAATCCCAGGGTGGAGATAGCAGCAGAATGTAGACTGTACATGTAGGAGTTATGAATCGCTCTGATACCACTATCAGGTGGAATAAATCCCAAATTCTTATTATTTCTCCATAGAATGCCTTTATTTATACATCTACGATGACTCTTGGGATCACACATCCGAGAGTCTCTTTATATTCCTAATATTTACAATAACGTATAATCCTGACAGATTATATTCCAACACAATTAAACCCTAACTAAACGAACAAAAATAAACAAATCAAAACTAAAATAAAACAAGCCAATCAGTTTATTTATGTACAAGATAACAACGAAATAAAATCAAGAAAAATAAAGTTTGAGAACTAAACCATTAACTGGTAAGTTCTTTTCCCACCCCTATAAATCTAGCAACTTGTGAGTTGAGGGGCTAAGCTTGACTACAATTTGAAAAGAACCTATCCATTATCTAGTTCTACGGAACTTGAATTAAAAACTACATCTGAAATTAAATCTACTATTTTATAGTCAATCTCATTAGCCCATGAAAATCAAAGGAGATCGAGCTGGGTGTCTGGTGTATTGCTGGATTCTTTAGCTAGGTAATTTCCCAGTTCCAATTCAATGAAGTAATTTCCCAACACAGAATTCACTGGTTCATTTTTTTCCCTCCAACTAAGTAACATTGTACTTCATGTGAGGCTCTCTTAATACTTTTATCTGATTGGGACTTCCCTTATGAGGCAACCATAGATGTGACCAATCTGATGTGAAGTATCCATCTAGCCTTGCTAACCAGTCCCGACTCAAAACAAGTCCATAAACATCAGGTATGTCTACTACTACAATATCGATGTACTGACATACCTTATCATTTGTAGATAAGCGAATTAGAACATCTTCCATTTCTCCTATTACTTTCGCAGTTGTCCTGTCTAATTGAATAACCTACCAAGTAGATGGTTTAGGCTATCCATTAATTCTCTTGCAGACTGAAAGTGGCATAACATTGATTGATGCCCTTGAGTCTACTAAACAGTTGTGCAGATTATAGTTGAAAATCTCAAAATTTAGGAGAAATGGTGGGGTTTTAAACTTAGACTTACCTCCCACACTTGCTTCAACAACTTCTTCTTCGGGTTGATTGTCAGTAGGGAGATCTTCTTCTAGTACTTCAAGTGATTTTAACAATTTTTCTTTCTGCTGAGATACATTACACATTTCAAATAATGAGATATTTTCCTTAGCATTTTTAATATCTTCCACAATATCATACCCCATCTCAGGTGCTTTGAGATTCTTCTTGACATTATCAACCTTGTCTTCAATAGGCTTAACAGGCATGTTAATTTTCTTTGGGTCTTGACTTGAAATGGTAAATTCAGGTATTTTAACAGTTGTAGTGTTCTTCTGTATATTCTTCATATTTTCCTAAAGTTTCTTAATCTTCAAAAGTATTGAATTGTCTTCTTTTAACGAACCCTGACTTCTTGTTGTCACATTGGTTTCTGATGTTTCCTCTTGTTTCAGAGAATCTTCCTCTTCTATATCAAACATTGAGACACAGTCCCATAAAACCAGAGTATCCTCCTCTTGTTTTCTTGTGGATTGATTGTCCTTTTCTTCCTCCTTATCAGTTTCTGTTAATTTGGAGTCCAATAACTGATTCATTATGAACGTCATAGAATTGATCCATTGTGGGTAGTTCTTTTCAGAGTGAGGCTGCTGATGAAAGGTACAAAAATTATCCATGCCTACATCAGTTAAATTCATTGCTGCAGCACTATGTGGAGGATTTTTAGGTTGATTGTCGTCCTCCCACTTTTTATAGTGAGGCTTATATGATTTGTGAGCCTCTCTTTCCCTCTGTAAATCTATCACTTTGTTGGATAAATTTTGCGTCATCATCAACATCCCTTCAAAATCCCGTAATCGGTCATCCTTAGGCTTATTCAGTAATAAAGGCTTTTTGCTTCCAAAAGTCTTTTGTCCCGACTACTTAGGATAATTTTATATGCTTTCCAACTCAGCCTCTACCTTCTCAGATTCCTCATAAGTTTCTACTAATGTTGGTCTCATTGATCTCTTGGCAAACATGGCTAGATCAGGCCCAAGGGCTGAGGTATAGTATTCTATTAGAGCATTTTCAGATGGCTTATTTAATGCAGTAAAATTGTTTAGGTAAGCAGAAAATCTTTAAGTAAAATCATGTACCTTTTCTTTTCTTTTGTTTCTTTAGAGCACATAACCCTTTCATTAAAGCTGCATGAGTTTTCTAAACTGCATATTTACTTCTAAACAATCTCTCAAATGTGTTCCAATCTATGATCGAATTTGTAAGAAGTGCAAAATACCATGAAGTTGCTTTTCCTTTGAGAGTGTGGAGAAACAATCTACACACTACATCTTCATGCTCCCCAGCTTGTAATCCTTCTATATCCAGGTAAAAACTTTGTAAATGATCATCTACCAAAATTCCTTCACCTGGTTCAAACTTGGGTAACATTTTATCAAAAGCTTGAGGCAAATCATGTAAGGGAGCTGCCAAGTTTAAAGGTGACCTAGCCTTCCAAGCAGGTGGTGGAGGTGGTTGGTTTGCATTTACATGAGTGTAGGAGGAGCAAGTCAATAAGTCAACTTAAACGATAGCCAACTTAGTCGATCCATCGACTAAGTCGATCAGCCGACTAAGTTGGTTGGCCGACTAAACTAGAGATTAGGTCGGCCACCTAAGGTCATGTCAGTTCACCGAAATGACAGGTAGTTATTTTGTAACTGTTTTGTAATCATATATATTAGGCTATTGAGCCAGATGAGAACTCAGTTCAGTTCTCTGTGTTGTATGGACTCATTCATGTAATATAATCTGTTAATTCACCTTCTTGTTCTTATCTCTTGTCTCTATTTTATATGTATGTTTTAGCATGTATTATTGGTAACCTTATGTGATATGTGAGATTACAACATTGGTTCTGTTGCCAATAGTACATGTCTAAAATGTATGCAAACAGATGATAACGGAGTAGGAGATTAAATACTGGTAGGAACGTAAAGTTGCAGACTATTTGCATAATTATGCACGAAGGAATAGATTAACAATCGCACAAGCAAAAGAAATATTCTTCACAGAAACACATGAGAAGTTTGTAGAATCAATGCCCCAACTTTTGAAGAAACTCCTGGATGAGAAAGCCGAAAGGGACTAATGAACAACAGTTGCTGGAAAAAATGATCCAAGGAGGTAGAAAAAACTTGTCGGAGTGGATTGAGAAAATAGCCGACGACTTCTATGAGGAACAAGCAGTAGAAGACAGAACTTCGGTGGAAACCGTCAAGGAGAAATTTTACACAGACCTCACCGAACAATTTTTGTGTTCCTTACTAACCTTGCTGTTCAAATTTCTGAACGAGAAGGGAGTATGACGTATTGTTGAACCTCGCCCATCACTTCACAAACTGCCATCAAACTCTAACTAGGTGGAAAAGAAAAAGAAGTGGGAAAAATTCATTGCAAAAAGGGAGTGGGAATACTTCCTAAGCAAGTAGACCGAACTATCCAAGATTTCTAAAAGTGTCGGGTAGGCTATGGGGGGGTATCTGGTCATATGTGGAGATAAAGTGGAGTGGATTCTACTCAACAAGAAGATACCATTCACCAGTAATGAGAAGTCGACCAAAAAGGAAATCAAGAGAATAGTATTACACAACGGTATGTTGGACATTCCTAAAATAGAGAGGGAAGAGAGACAACAAAGGAGGGAAGCAAGAAGATAAAGATCCTAGTGCTGCATAGAGGAAGGATTCATAGGGCGACCGACCAGGAAGGAAATCCACTAGAGTCGGGTCATGACCAACATGAAGAAGGCATGGAAAAAGGGGCATCACCTATGGAGGAAGAATTGTGGATAGAGTAGCCAGAAGCTCTCCAATTAAGAGCTCCCCATGAAGGAACAACCCTCTCTCCATTGAATCTACATACCCAGATACAAAATATTCTTGAAGAGGACCTCTGACTATGAGTTAGTGACTTTGGTATATGGAGTCAACTAGATGATGAAACATACATTGGATGACACCTCATTATCTGTCGACCAGAGGAATTAAATTGGGTTACCTTTCAAGCGGTACCCTCCAACCAAAGTATCCACTTACTCTTATCGACACATGAAGGAGTACCCCCCCTGTCAAATATAGCTTTGGAAGACACAGAACATTCAGAACTATAGATAAATAGTTGTAGTGGGCCATCAATAGCAGAATTCGAAAACAACCAACTGTCGGTTGAAGAAGAATTGACAACCAACGAGAACGAAAGTTCCATTAACCATAGTCCCATAGAGACAAATAAACCAATAACCCCACCACCCCTACCCCCACCTCCACCACCACCACCTCTTGAGAGTAGTGATATTGATTCTGACATGGGTCACGGATCAACTCACATTCCTCTATATGAGGGGGATGACGACCCTAGATGACACTGGTTCATCTGTGAGTTGACTTGGGAGGCCAACCAAGTTACGAACGAAGGCAGAAAAATGGTGCAATTCACTGGTACCTTAAGGAAAAGGGCATTGAATTTGTATATGACCTTTTCAAAAAGAAAACCTAGAGCAACCAAAGTTGAGATCAAGGTGCAATTTCTATCATTTTTCAAAACTCCAGATGCCAAACACCTGGCAATGAAAAAACTAAAAACAACATCACAGAAGCCAAGGGAAACTGTCTACAACTATGATAAGCAATGGAAAGACCTTCTGAACAAGTTGGACTATGTTATAGATGAACAATTACTAATCCAATGGTTTCTTGTAGGTTTATCTTAGAAAGTCCATCGACACATCAGTCTGGAAACATTCAAATCTTACAAAGATGCACTCACAAAAGCTCTCCAACTAGGAATGGATGAGGACATACCCGCATACTCCACTAATCACAGATTGAAAGAATAGCTGGAGAGTGTACACAAGTCTTTAAGGGAGTTAAACCTCAAGAATTAGGATATCTGGTGCACCAAGTGCTCGACGGCTAGACCCTCCAAAGACAACTATCAATAGGAATACAGCCGACAGGACGTTCGATTCGTACAGATAAAGTATTTTTGTGACATTTTCTAGGAGCATGGGGATCACTCAACAAAATATTTCCCATTCAACATGAATATCGGCAAGGCATACTGGTGTGCAATCTACGAAACTAAAAATCATAACACAACCGACTACCATTTGAACTTGAAGAACCGACAGAACTACCATGCATTCTACCAAACCAATGCAGTTGCACAACATAATGAGAAAAACAATTTACCAAATTATCAGAATGGTTAGAGATATGAAGGACAGAGATACGAGCGCCGGTATGACAATCGACATGGGGGCTACAGAGGAAGAGGTCGATTCCCTGGGAATTGCAACAACCGACCATGTCGACCCATCCAATGCTTTACATGTTATAAGGAGGGACATTGGTATGTAGATTGTCCATATAAAGACAGAACTGACCTCAAATTTTGTACTCATTATGGAGTAGGGGATCACTCACTAGAGGATTTCCCTACCATGTTGGAAAAAATAATACAAAGAAAAATATTAATGTCTTGTCGTGTGTGCAAAAAAATGATGTAATAAATACAAAAAAATTGCATATTGTAACTTGACATTGAACAAAAACAGGAAGTGATAACCAAAGAATCAGCAAAATAAAAGAGAAAAATGTCTACCTTGATCCACTTAAAGAAAAGCAAACATACAAATAACCAACCAATGTATTCAAAGAAATTGCATGACAAGAACAAGCTAACGACAATTGACATAACACAATAAATGAATTAATATAGCTCGTACAAAAAGACAACTTAGTCTCTCAGTTCATCGACTTACTATATGAAATAAAACATAAAAACTCCAAAAAACAAACAAAGAACATCTGTAGCTTAAATAAAAAAGATAAAGGAGATGTTGACCCACTTGTCGACCTGGAAATCGAAGGATACCATGTCCAACAAGTAGTGCTTGACTTTGGATCACAAGTAAACATCATGACTCGTGACACTTGGGAACAAATGGGCAGACCTCAACTATATGAGTCAGGAATATACCTAAAACTAGCCGACCAAGGCCTAATGGAACCTATTGGAGTTTGGAAAAATGTTGACACAACTATAAAAGGAATCTTGACCAAAGTCGACTTCGAAATTATTGACCCTAAGGAAGGATATAGCTCCTTCTTAGTGTTAGTAGGTCAACCTTGGGGTAGAAAGATGAAAGCATCAATATCCCTGGATAAATAGAGAATCAAATTAAAAGGAAATGGACAAAAGGTCACTGTACCTATTCACCCATCTCAAGGAGAACCTTGGACTGAACCTATTGATGAAGAATTCGATGTCTGACAACTCTACTGGATTCAAAGCAATGCAGATTATACAGAACCTAATGTCTATGGAGAACTTCATTTAGGAAACCAAGACTTAGTTGGTTATAATTCAGACGTAGAATTATATGATTGGGAGATCAAGAACTATGAAACACAAGCAAGAAGGTGTTGTACTATTCAGAAAGTGCAGAAAAATCCCACCCAATAGTGCTTCATAGTGTCCATTGTCCCAAAAATATTTGAGAAGAAAATTAGGGAATACCCTACCTTATAACCTACCAATGTAAATACTACACAAATACCAAGATACAAGGAAAGGGAATCACCAGTCATGCATGTAGAATAAGTTTCCAAAAATATTGGTGAACATGGCCGACTTCAAATCCTAGTAGAAAATTTTACAGGACAAGCTGCTCGATGGTGGGATACCCATCAGACAAGACTGCAGACCTAGACAACAACTTTGACTTACTTTGCCAAAAGTTTTGGAGGAAATAAGTTAACCAAACAAGCTCATATACCTGTATTCACTCAAGGATAGAACCTATAATATCATATTAAAACATGTGAAAAAGAATGGAGAATACTCGGATACAAGGATGAACAAGCATGGCCACACCTGTTCCCATCAACCCTCGCCGACTTACCAAACAAATGGTATAAATGGAAGAAGCTAGAGGTGAAACATTCTTATAGAATAAACTCAGGGAAATTTTCATTAAAGATTTCAACTTTATACCACAAAATGAAAACTTGGTCGAAACAGCAAAACATATAAAAGAATTTATCCAGCCGACCGAAAACAAACCCTTAAAATATAACCAACAGACAATGAAATGCAACAACATACAAACAAGGACAAAACCACAGTCGACAAGACTATAGTTAGAAAATGAAAATATAGAAGGGAAAAGCTTTATATGGAAATCAAACCATGTCGAAATGCCCAAACCTATTTGTACAATCCTTAAAGTGGAAACAACTGACAAACAAGATACTAACAGAATGACAGTAGCTGACTTCCCTGCCACATTTTCACAGTTTAAGGAAGGAATTTGACTGATCAATGAAGCCAAAGCACCAGAATGGCTAGATTCTAAAGTCAAAACTAGAGAATTTGACATCTCAAATGATGATCGACCAAAAATGGCAAAGATTGGTGACTACTAGAGTGAAGAGCAGACCACAAAGATAGTGAACTTATTAAAAGAGTTCCAAGATGCATTTGCTAGAGATTATAAATAACTCAAAGGCTTAGCCCATGAAATGAGAGAAATGAATATTGATACTAAACCTAACGTTCGACCTATGAAGAAAAGGCCGTATAAACTAGCTCACAAATACAAAGAGATAGTCAAAAAGGAAATTGATAACATGCTTGCAGCAAGCATCATCTATCCTATTGACCAATCAGAATGGGAAAATTGAATGGTTGTATAGCCTAAGAAACATGATCCATCCAAACTAAGAATTTGTGTCGACTTCAAAGAACTAAATAAAGTGACACTAACAGACCCATTTCCAACTCCTTATGCAAATGAAATCTTAAATGAGGTTGCAGGACATGAATTCTACTCATTTATAGATGGATTATCAGGTTATAACCAAGTGCCAATAGCTAAAGAAGACCATAAGAAAACAACCTTTGTGTGTGAATTTGGTTCATTTGCTTAGAAGGTTATGCCTTTTGGATTAAAAAATGCACCTGCAGTATTTTCTAGGATTGTTGTCAAAAAATTTCAGGAATATATTTACAAGACCATGGCAGTATACTTTGATGATTGGACAATATACTCCATGTTAAAGGATCATTGCAAATCGCTCAGACTTATGTTGGAGAGATGTCGACAAATTCAACTCTCCCTAAACATCAATAAATGCATATTTGTGACCCCCATAGGGATATTATTAGGGAACATTGTCTGTAAGGAAGGTATTAAGGATGACTTTGCAAAGATCAAAATTATCCTCAGCCTAAAACCACTAGTAAACCCAAAACAAGTCAAGGTGCTACTTGGCCACACAGGCTATTATAGAAAATTCATAATATATTAGTCAGATATGACCTATCCACTTGAAGAACTATTAAGGGAAGATAAAGAGTTCAACTGGATAGAAGAGTGCCACATATCATTCGAGAAATTAAAAAGAAAACTAGTCGAAGCACCAATCCTAAGGTTTCCAAACTGGTCGATTAAATTCCATGTTCATATTGATGCATCAGGCCTAGCAATAGGAGCAATCTTAACTCAACCAGGAGATGACGGAATGGATTATCCTATAGTTTACAGTAGCAAAAAATTAAAAAAGGTTGAGAGAAACTATTCGACAACAGAAAGATAAGCATTAGGAATGGTCTTTGCACTACAAAAATATCGACATTATCTTCTAGATAACCCATTTATATTCTATACAGACCATCAGGCACTTAAGTATCTCGTCAATAAACCACTACATCACGGAAGGATTTGTTGATGGCTACTATTATTTCAAGAATTCAAATTCGAAGTTGTTGTTAGACCAAGCAAGTTAAATGTCATCCCCAACCATTTATCCCAAATCGGCACAGGAGAAGAGCCGACATGAGTTGAAGATGACTTACCTGATGCACATCTATTTCGGATAGAAGTAGTCCCAGTAGAATTAGAAGAGATAGCCCAGTTCTTGGAATATGGACATGCCCCAAAAGGAATGAGTACAAATAAGAACTAGATCTTAGCTATGAAGGCTGCACTATACAATCTTATAAATGGA
The DNA here is from genome assembly GCA_001517045.1 of Pseudotsuga menziesii. Lineage (NCBI taxonomy): Eukaryota > Viridiplantae > Streptophyta > Pinopsida > Pinales > Pinaceae > Pseudotsuga > Pseudotsuga menziesii. The sequence goes on along the minus strand of LPNX010242100.1, from coordinate 399,688 downwards.
TTCTTATACAAAATGGGATTAGATGACATCCACAGAAGGTGTGTACTAGAACACGAACGAGACAACATTATGCACAAAGCACATTATGGACCTGCAGGAGGACATTTCCAGGAAGACACAACTGCAGAGAAAATCCAACAGTCAGGGTTATGGTAGCCAACACTACATAAAGATTGCAACAAAAAAAATTCAGTCAATGTGACAGATGTCAACGACTAGGTCGACCCCTACCTAGCACAGAAATTCCTTTTATATCAGTAAACCCAAGTTTGATATTTGAAATCTGGGCCATAGACTTCATAGGACCATTTCCTATACTAGCGAAAGGAATAGGTGCAAGATACATCATAACTGCAGTCAAATATGTAACTAAATGGGCAGAGGTTGAACCAGTCGACACATGTTATAGTGAGATAGCTTCTAAGTTTATCTATGAGAATATCATCACCATATTTGGATGCCCGCTAACCTTAATTAGCGACCAGGGAAAAGACTTCATCAATAGAACTATCAAAACCCTAACCAACCAGTTCCAAATTAACCATCGTCATAGTACAACATACCATCCGCAGTCGAATGGAGCAATTGAAGCATTTAATAAAACATTAACAAGAGGACTAACTAAAATATGCAATGCTGATAAGGACGACTGGGATGAGAAAATACCTGTAGTATTATGGGCATACAGAACAACATATAAACGTTCGACCGACCAAACTCCTTTTTGACTAGTCTATGGACAAGAAGTAGTAGTTCCGCTACACTTCCAACAATAGACACCTATCATCGTAGATATCCTACATGTCGATGTTGAACAAGCAATAAAGGACCTACTATTGCAACTAAGCAAAATCAAAGAGCACTGACTAATGGAAATACAACATCAAGAAATCTAGAAACAACAACAAAAAGCATGGCACGACCGAAACATCAAGAACAAAAACTTGTCAGTGGGAGACCTTGCTTTACTATACAATAGTTGAGTAAAAGGTAAACCTAAAAATCTCCATATAGAATGGATGGGACCCTATGTTGTTGAAGAGATACATACCAATGGATCAATCCAACTAAGGACATTACAAGGCATAAAATTTCAGAAACTCATTAATGGAGCCCGACTAAAATGCTACAGAAACTAGAAATTCACCTAAAAAAAAATAAAATAAATAAATCCTATAACGACCATAACCGTAAACCAAAAGCTATAAAAACCTAGAAACCCAAAAAGAAAAATAATACGAACATACTGAACACTATGACAGGAAATCACCATTTTGACAACCGACGTCATGCCCATCAACATAACATCGTCGACCATTTTCATCTGCTGACCACTTCCATCGACCATTTTCATAGACGACATCGACCGACGACTTCGATAGTCCCATTGCACATTCATGACATCGAGTGCCGAAAGCAATTCACCATTAATGCACACTCAAGTGTTCTAGCTAGAACATCACGTCTGCCATTAATACACTCATCGAAGAAAACACCCACAGCATTTCCTATAAATACTGGACCGTCGAACAATCATTCATTGTTATTCATACAGAGAGAGCATCAGAGCATCCAGTCGACTGAAAGCCGAGAAAACCTTAGTGAAATAGACCACCAAACCGACACAATGGCACCCAAACAGACTCGAGCCTCAACCAAAGCCAAGGAACTACAGACTGTAGACACACCTTTAGTCCGCAGGCTAAAGAACATTAAGAATGCTAAGGTATAGGAAGGCTCATGGAAAAAACTATGGGCTGATATGCAAGAATGGGATTATTTCAACAAGAATCCCACTCAAGCCATGGAGAAAATCAAATACAACACCATATTTAACTATGTCAATGCACCGCTCATGGACAGCTTCGGTGGCACCAAGGAAACCGCTGTAAAATTCATCACAAACTGGTACCACAACAGCCAGTTCTACTTTGACCAATCATTCGACATATTTGGAGAAGTCATCTCCAAGCTGACAGGTCACTCAAACGTAGGATACCTAGTACCAGTTGGGATTAAAGAAGGACTGGTCGAAGAGCTAACTGTGTCGGATTCAGGAAAAAACTCGAAGGGGTTGATGATTAGTCAAATAACAACTCGAACGCCATAGATTGTGGCCAAAATAATAGCAATAACACTCACCCTGGCAGGTCGAGGCAACGACCTCAAGTTAGACATGCTAGAAGCTATCGACACCATTGCGACGAACAGAAAGATATACAGATGGGCTGACTATGTCGTCGACATGGTCAATACCATTTGTGAAAGATGCTAAGAAATGGGAGGAATCATCAACTTCCCCTCCCTCATCTTATGGATAGTAATGTACCATATATGCCTAGAGCAAAACCAAATCTTTCAGGAACCGACAAGGTTCCACATGTGGAGATTCAAACCATTCTCCCAGAGAGGAACTTTGCAGGAACTTGAAAATGGAAAGGACCTATTAGATAACTCGTTTCAACATCTCAAAGTCCACACGACTATATGGAGGGTGCCTCAAAACATCCGAAGAAGTCTACCGACAAAATCCCACATCTAGCTAGAAATCGACCATACCTCGGTGTGGTACATGCAGGGCGACGACTAAAATGCTAAAGTCCTCGACTATTATCCATCGGTCAACCAGATATTTCAAGCACTATATTGATAGGCTAAAACCAAAATACCGGTACCAGCGACAGCAAAGAAGAGCGACTTCTTGATCGAGGAGCCGCTAACCGACCAAGAAAAAGAGGAAGACTATGAGCTGAACCTCTATATCAGCACCTTTGTGTCAGAGGAGACACTGGTCGAACACACTGGCTGACTTCAAATCATCATCAAACCTCTGACAGCACAGAGGGTATAACCACAACCAGAGCCATAGGTAATTACTCCTGCTACAGAAAGTCTCGTCCCGACCCAGGAGCCAAGGGGAGAGACACAACTAGAAAACCCAGAGTATGCTATCACAAAAGGAATCATTAAAAAATTGTCAAAAGAGATAGCAGCTGCAAGGAATAAGCTCAGTACATAGCAAAAACAATGAGGAAAAGGTAAGCACCAGCTTATCATCGCCGAATCATCAGACGACAAGGAGGAACTGGTAGCTACAGCCCTCAACATAATAGAGGATGCCACATCAAATAAGGTGTCCATGGAAACCCAGTTCCAGTGATTTGTCGATGCAGCAGCACTACTGGGTATACCAAAGAAAGCTAAGACCACCCACACGATGATGCCTGACAACGTTGTCGATCTTGTGTTGACCCCTCGACCTCCATCACCGACAAAAGTAATAGAGGAGCAAGTGCCAGAACAACATTCAGTAAGCCCACTCGACTTGTGTAAAAGTGCGATGTCGAAAGCTGTGAAGGAAAAGTTTGATAAAGATAGAGATTTGCAGGAATTCATTGAGAAGCTGCCTGATATATTTACGTCGGCACATAAGATATCCACAAAAGCACCTCTCTTCTAGGTCGATGGATACCAACCTGGACATGAATTCTAGTCTTGCACCTTTGCCACTATCACTTCAACTTTCAAGAGAAATCCCAACAAGGAAGCTGATGTGACCTCACGTTGGACCGCAACTATCACTCTGACTGCACCCCAAACCAATCTACCAGCCACTGCACCGACTAGAGGAGAATAAACTAAGGAGGAAATAAATCACCAAATTAACCAAATGCTCTCTGATTTAGACTCACCTCCCCAACCCAAAAACCCACCACTCACCCGCACTTCCCCCAACTCAATAACCCTCGACCATTCACCAACTCCCTCATTGCCACCACCATCTCCACCACCACCACCACCCCTAACTCAGATCAGGCCCCACCACAACCATCAGCACCAACTGTGACCACTTCTGCACCCCTTGCATCTAACCAACCAAAGGTAGCAGTTATCCCACCTTCCCAACTAGAGAAACCATCAACCACTATCCCACAAACCAAAGATCTCGACTTGACTTTTGCAAGTACACAGGTTCCGACATAAGCAGAGAAAGAAAATCATAAGAAGAGGAAGGAGAAACAGAAGAAGGAGCATCATGGACAGCCATCAAAGGTCCATATCAAATTGAAGGATGCCACCTCACTAACCGATGCAGAGCTAGGAAAACTTCTGAAGACCCTAGCAGTCGAAGAAAAGACGAGAAGCAAGCAGAGACATAAGGAAATCGATGACAAGAATGCAGAACAGGTTAAGTTACTCAAAAAATGTAGAAACCTGGCCCATTCAATAATGTCGGGTTCCATAGAGGTTGATACAGACAAACCACTTGAAAGGGTGTATCAGCTATTTGAGAGCATGGTGTCGGCACTCAAAGCCCAGATTTAGGAAACAAAGGAAGAACAAAAAGAAGAAACTACTAGACTCCTAATGGCACAGCACACCACCTTTTCTAAAGCTTATAATTAAAAAACTCCAGTCTTCTTCCACATGTGATGCCACTTAATATTTCCTAAAGCTTATAATTAAAAAATTCTAATCTGGGTTACAAGTCTTCTTCCATATGTGATGCCTCTTCATCCACGCCTTCTTCCTGTCGGTCATGACCTGACTCTGGCATATTTCTTCCTTGTTCTGTCACCCTAGTGGTCATTCGTCTTTGCAGTGCTATATCCTACTATCTTCTTTCTTCCATTCTTTTCATCCTCTTCTCTCTTTCTAACCTCTGCAAATACAACGTAAATTTATGTGTCATTGTCCATTCAATTTCCTTCTTAGGTCGACTTTTCATTGCTGGTGATGGTATTTTCTTCAGTCGACTAGAATCCTTTTTACTTTATCCTGACACATGACCAGCTACCCCCCCATAGCCTACCTGACACTTTAGAAAGCTTGGATAGTTTTGTTTATTTTCTTAGAAAGTAATCCCACTCTCTTTTGGTAATGAATTTTTCCCACTTCTTCTGTTTCTCCACCCAGTTGGAATTTGGTGGCGGTTCACGTAGTGATGGACGAGACTCTACGCTATGGCCCACTCCCTTCTTGATTAGGAATTTGAACAAAAGGGTTGGTAGGGAGCAAATGAACTGCTCGATGAGGTCTATATATAACCTTTTCTCAATGATTTCTACCAAAAATCTGTCCTCCATGGCTTGTTCTTCATAGAATTCATCTGTGATCTTTTCAAACCCCTCCGATAAGTTTTTTCGTCCACCTTGAATCATTTTCTCCAGTAGCTCTTGGTCTTTAGTTTCTTTTGGTTTTTTCATCTAGAAGTTTTTTCAAAAGCTGAGGTACTGACTCTACAGACTTCTCTTATGTTTCAGTGAATAATTTGTCCTTCTCCTGAGCAATGGTCAATTTGTTTCTCCTTGCGTAGTTCTGCAAATAATTTGTTATCTTATGCTCCCACCAGTTCATAATATCTTGCTCTGATATCATATGCTTATGGTCATTACATTTGTATATGTACTATCGGCAATGAAACCAACGTTGTAATCTCATATATCACATAAGGTTACCGATAATAGACATAGAAACATATAAACATAATAGGCACAAGACACAAGAATCGGTAATGAAGTAACAGATTATATTATAGTATTACATGAGTGTCCATACATACAAAATAACTGAACCAAGTTCTCATCTAGCTCAACATCCAAATATATATGATTACAAACGGTTACAAGTAACTACCGGTCGGTTCGGTCAACCAACACGACCTACGCAGTCGACCTATTCTCCGATTAGTTGGCTACTAAACTATTCGACTCACTAACTAGCTCCTCCAGTAGAACCTCCGCAAAAGAAACGAAAGGCTAATAAGAAAGCCAATACCTCTCGTATGGATGACGAGGAAGTCACAGCCTTAGAATAACCCCTACAATAAGTTTCCCAGACAAGTTTCCATGACCTCAGCAGATAGCAGAATCAATTTATTAGTACTATCATAGACATGCTAAATGAATTGGGAAGAAAAGTTGAGGAAATCAAAATTGCAGTAGATCGTGCACCGCAAGTACCATAGTTGGAGGATGTACCTAGCCCTTTAGAAGCACAAGAACCCCAGAGACCCATAGGAAATACCCCATCAGAGTACAACTAAACATAGACATATTGGATCTAGAAAACCTAGACTCTAGTGAGGTTGACATAACTGTTGGCCATATATTCTTAGATTTCTGAAATATGTGATTGAAGGATGTGCATGCCTTAAAAAAAAGTGGTAGTTGCAGAGATTTGAGTAAGAGGAAGTACCCTCAAAAAATAGGTGAAGCACTCTAAAAAGGCTATCAAAAAAATCAACGAAAATATGAAAAGTACCAAACAAGAAGAAAGAAAAGAAGAAGCAAGTAAGAAGAAGCTCAAAAATGTCATAAATCTTGTTTTCTCGAATATCGACGATGTTGAAATGTCACAAGAAATTCCATCAGAAGACAAGGTCCTTGGGATAGGAAATATAGCGGCAGACCTTTGGAGGAAACTAACAAATTGAGAAGAGCCAAGGAGACCCATCACACCCCCAGAAGTGATGGAGAGGATAAGAGACACAACCACTCAAGTTGCAAAAAGAATAAAATAAGCAGAACAAACATGTGCTAAGGCTGTGGACCAAGTCTCTCAGACTTGGGAAGCCCTCATGGACGACGAGCAATCATAGAGGATTGCAGGTGATCTAACTATGTCCAAAGAAAATATAATGCACATAAAAAATAAGATGAAACATCTACCCTTGGCACAAAAAATGGCTAAGGAAACGAAGATGAGGAAACTCCAACAGTATATGATTGTGTTGTGCACACAATAGGAGCAGCGCAAGGAAAAACTATAAGAATTGCAAGATGAAGCAAAGAGATTCACAGGAATCATCCATATTGTGAAGGTGCATGAAGTAGCAGCATCATTGGAAAAATTCATGTCGAAACATGCTAGTTTCGACCTGATGGAACACATACATAAAACATAGGAATAAGTGCACACAGAGACAGAGAAAGTGGTGAAAATCATGGAGTATTTTTAGAACAAAATAAATGTAAGTTAGTACATGGATAAATAACTTCACATGGCTTGGGATGAGCCACATGTAAGTGTTGGGGGCTTGTTGGGCCTAGGGATAGCAAGGAAAAATTCATGCATAATTCTGCCTAGGTATAGAGAAGAACATAAAGGAGAATAGGAAGGAGATATGATCGAGAATTAGAATAAAGGAGAAAGGGAAGGATGTGTTGAGTATATAGTTGTAATTGATGTAAAATATGTTCACGAATGACAAAGGAATAACTAGTGGATATGGTGGCAAACTGAAGGTCCCAGGTATCCAAAATAACAAAGGAATAACCTTGTTACAGGTTGCAGGTTGCAAGGTGAATGACAAATGAATAAACCTATAGAAATTTGAACGATTAAAGATCGATCATCTAATGTTGTTACTAAATGAATTGTCGCAGAGTATTTCTGCAAATAAATCATGCAAATCTGCAATGTCATAGTGAATTCTGAATTCAATCTTAAATATATGGCTAGGAAGCATCCTGCACGAGATCCAACAGTTGAGGATCGGTTCCGCAAAAGATAGGCGGGAGGTTGAAGTTCCACAAAGGACAAATATTGGACGGTAGAGGTTAGTCATGCCCTAGATCCAATGACTGAGGATCATCTCTGGAAAAGAAAAGAGAAAGCACAAAGTTATACGACAATCAAGATCGGACGACTTATATTAGTCCTATAAGATATTGATGGTGTGTAAGGAAAATTTGGAAAGGGAATTGTGAAAATATAGTTTAAATATTTAGTGAACCCACAACCCGCAATCTGGAAGATCGAGGGTCAAGAAAGACTCTACAAGAGATCGACAGTGTGAAATAAATATTGTGGAAATAATTTTGTGGAAAGGAGCTTGTGAAAAGGAGCTTGCAGAAAGGATATTGAGGAAAGAAGCTTGCAAAAAAGATCTTGTGGAAAGGCATTTGCGGAAAGGAAAAAATGGACAGTCGAAATCCTGCATCCCGCAATCTGGAGATCAATGGTTAAGGAAAACCCCAATGAAAATCAATGGTGGGAAATCATTGAAACATAAAATTGGTGTAGAAATATGATTTAAAAATAAATTTGTAGAGAATATCAACTATACAGAATGTATCTGGTGAAGAATATTATGGAAACACCAGAAAATGATTAACAAGGATACGAAAATGAATTCAGAGCTCTGGGAAGAAACGAAACAATGTCTTCATTGAAATGATGTGACGGTTGAATGTCTGGATGATGATTCGTTGTGTCTATAAGTGAATAATCACTATCCAAAATGAAAGAGTGCATCTATAGAGATATGCGTTGATTATAAATAGGTAAAGGGATTTTATTGAATAAATCTTGAAGGAATTAGGTGTCTATATTAGTAATCCTGATAGAGTCAACAATGAATAGTTTTTCAACTGTTATAAAACAAATGAGAAAATCAGTCTAGGGTGGCAGGGTGGTGCTAGGGCAGGCCACGGGCCTACAAGGGATCGAATCCTCCTTCCATTCATAGATGGAGAACAAGGTGTCATAGAATCCTTATCTCTTGAAGAAGACATAAAACCATAGAGGTGTTGTAGCATCCTATTCTGTAGTTGCAAGCAAAACCTATGGTGTGTCTTGCATCCTTTCTATTGCAGCACATAAATATTTTTGTAAATTAATATTATTAATGAGTTTGTGTTTGCGGTTTTCTCTTTTGAGGTTTCCACGATAAAATCTATGTCTTGATTGTTGATTTTGTGTAATTTAAAGTAAAAACTGACAATACTGATTCACCCTCCCTTATCAGTATTATGGAATAAACCAACAATTGGTATCAGAGTGGGTTCCTTCACAAATAGATTAACCACTGGAAGGTAGATCCAATCCAATAGTTACAATGTATCAACAAGAAGGATTCTCCACTAACAAACCTCCACTATTTACCAGATAAAATTATGCTTACTAGAGTGTAAGAATGAGGTGTCATATGATGTCCCTGGGATGGAAGGTTTAGGAAGTAACTAAAAATGACCTTAAGATAGGAAACCAATACCCTATAGACATAGTTGAACTAAGTGAATATGAAGGTAATACCAAAGCCCTAAATGCAATCTTAAGTGGTTTAACAAACTCGGTATTTACTAAATTTATGCAATGCACATCCACCAAAAAAGATTGGGAAAAGTTGAGAATTATCTATGAAGGAGAATCTAAGGTTAAAGAATCCAAAATTCAAACATATAAAGGTCAATTTGAAAGAATTAAAATGAAAGAAGAAGAGAAAATTGGTGAATATTCGTGTAGACGAAGTTGTTAATGCGATCAGAGGGATTGGAGGAAAATTAAAAGAAAAAGAAGTAGTAAGCAAGGTACTAAGAACATTTCCAATGAGATATGACCCAAAGTTATCCACATTAGAATAACGAGATGATATTTAAAAGGTAACAATGGATGAGTTACATGGAATTCTCACTGTGTATGAGATGAGAATAGGACAAACAAATTCTCAAGAAAAGAAGCATATTTTAAAGCCTCCTTAAAAAATGAATCAGAAAACCCAAATGATGAGGAAGCTTGTTTCATTAATAGACTTGAGAGAGGGACTGGAAAATACAATGGGAAGTTACCTTTAAAGTGTTTTAATTCTGGAAGGATTGGGCATTTTGCCTCTAAATACACCTAGACTAAACAAGATGAGACTGAAGAAAAACAAACTTTGAAATTCAAAAAGGGTAAAAAAGGAAACAAGAAAAAAACCCATGGGAGAAAGAAAATTGTTTACGCCATGGAAGACAGTGAAGATTTAGATGGAAGTGAACATGAAGAAACTGAGGTTTTATTTATGGGCCTAGATATTCAAGCCTCAAATAGTGACTCAGATGTGGAAGGAGAATTAGACCTAAGAGTCGAAATTATTAGCACCCTTGAAGAAATTGAGAAATGTAGAAAAAAGAACAGACAGTCAAATTATTTCATCAGTCAGCTGGAAGCTCAACTCCTAGATGCCAAAAAGGTTGAGGAGGAACTAAACCTACAACTCAAAGAAGAATACAAGAGTTTGAAAATCTTGCGGAAGAAATCATGCAATTCAAGAGAAATATTGATGAAGGATCTATCAAATAAAAGTTTGAGAATAGCTCAAGGATTCTAGATGAAAATTTTAGTAGTCAAATACCATCAGGTGTTAGGTTTGGTTTGGGGTTCATTAAAGAAAAGAAGCCAGTGAGTTTTCCTTTCACAAGTCATGAAGGAAGTAATAAAAGCTAAGCTAAAGTACTAAAGACTTCAGCTAAAAAGGAAAGAAGCAAGAAAGCTGTCTTAATTTCTCAAGATAAAAATAAAAATAATCTAGCACCCAAAATACCAAATAGATATCTACGGATCTTTTTGGGTCACTGTTTTTCTTGTAATAATACGGATCTTTTTGGGTCACTGCTTTGCTTGTAATAATTTTGGCCATAAAGCTTTAAACTGCAGAACTAAAAGAGAGGTTTCTGAACGCAAGAAGAAGTCATCAAGTAATGAGTCAAAGGGAAATAATAATTTTTTCACATTACTTGTTAGAATATTAATCCATCATTAGTACCTTATTTACACTAATTAGATAATTTTATTTCTTTTTTAAGATTTAATACACTATGAGGTGGACTAGGGGTGCTTAGGTGGACATATGCCATGTCCAGTTGAGGTTCTATGACCCACATGGGTACTCTAGCCTAGTAATCCAACCACATATGCACAACCATAATTTTTGGTGTGCTCTCATTCATTGAATTTGGACAGGAAAGTTGACTTGGGGCGCTAGAGTGGGATTTTTCCCAAATTTAGCTTGATTTGGTGCAATTAATATTGTATTGAGAGTCTAAACCATCCAGTTTTCCAAAACCATGATTTCCAAGGTGTAATTATTGACCCAAAACACATCATCCATGCCACTTCAGCAATTCATGTCCATTTGGAGAGATTTGGGACGAGATTGGCCCACCTAGGGGGGTTTGATGCCAATTAAGCAATTTTGGGATTTTTGCTCACAATTGGATTCCAAAGCCATTAGAAACTCTTATGATGTATTTATAAACATTTTAATAATAATTTTAGAGTTAGAAAATCCAAAATTATCTTGTTTCTAACTATCATTGTGTGTAATTTAACTGTAATTTGATGGTTTTTGTTGAATTTTGCACCCAAATTTGATTTATGAACCTCCATAATGCTCCTAGATTCTATTGTGGTTTGAATTAATCACTTTTGGTTCAAATTTCTCACATGGTATTAGATCTGGTTGGATATTTTTGAGTTGCAGACCAAATTCTTAGTGGATTTGAGCTGCTTTGTTAGTGAATTCCAGATAAAATTGAAGTGCTGAGTGTAACACAGTTAGCAATTTCACCACCATCAGTGTAGGAAGTAATGGAGGATACCCACATCATACTAACACCTTTCAACTTATTTTAATGGAAGGCATAGATGGTGATTCAATTCAGAGCCAAGGGGCTTTTCAGAGTTACTATGGGCACTGAAGTGGAACCAAATTCTGTTATAGAAAAGGCCAAGTATTTTAAAAAATTGGATGAAGAATATGGTTTTCTATGTCTAAGCATCTCAAGAGAGTTTTTGATAGTTTGACATCACCAAAGGAGGTTTGGGAGAATCTTGAGTCTCTATTTGGAAAAACTGATGAGCTACGTGGTCACCAGCTTGAGAATGAGCTGATAAGCTTGATCCCAGTACACTGTGACATAATCCAGGACTTCTTCACCAAGTGAAAATCACTTGTATTGTAATTGAAACAATGTGGGATTGAGAAGAAGGAAGATCAACTGATCTTGTCTATACTTTCGAAGTTAGGGCTATAGTTCTTAGTCTTTATGAGCATATTTCACTCAGGAAAACTCACCCTTCGAAACTAGAAAATTCCAAGTCTAGAAAGTTTCATGGATTCACTCACTCAAGAGAAGGAAACATTGGTCCAAATCGGTTCCATCAAGACTAAATATCAAGCACCAGCAGTGGGGGTTTTGAATTAATCAAAGGGAAAATTCAAGTCCAAGAATTCAAAGTTGTCGGACAAGAAGAAATCAGAAAAACCCAAATCCAGTGAGGGAGATACAAATCCACCTAAGGAAAAGGAGAATAAAGGAAAAGAGAAATCCAAATGCTCTTATTTACATAAGGGATGGAATCTATAAATCTCATGCATGAATAAAACCATAGACATCATGGTGCAGCTGCTGGAGAAGAACAACATTCCAGTTCTTGAGAACGCGAGGAAGAAAGATGGCAACTCCAGTTCAAGTGAAGGCAAGGAGAAATGTCATGCATTAGTGGCAGGTAATTCTAATTCCTCATCCTTTATTATTGATTTAGGTGCTTCTAGACATATGGTATCCAGGAGAGAATTCTTCTCCTCCATGAGTTCGAATGTTGGCCCAGCAATTTGAATGGGAGATGATTTTGAACTCCAGACCAAAGGGATTGGGAGAATTGATTTAGACCATGGTTTCTTTAGTGATGTACTATATGTACCAAACCTTGCAGCAAATTGGCTGTCGGTCTACTAGATGACCCATATAGGAGATCCAAAGAGAGTAATCTTTACTCCTGACTCTGTAGAGATTTCTCAAATCTCAACAGACCAAGTTGTTGTAGTTGGGTATGCTGATCATCACAAGGAAATGTACAAATTCTCTAATTTCCTCCCTAATTCTAGTGATCAAGCACCTTACTCACATGCCAATGAAATTTCCAAACTATGGCATGAGAGGTTTGGCCACATGAATTACAGATATCTCCAAAAATTTCACAAAGAAGTAATGGTGGAAGGTCTTCCACAAATTCAGCCATCTACTGGAGCATGTATTGGATGTGTGATTGGGAAGCATCTTGAGCAGAGCTACGAGAAGGGGAAGGAAAGGAGAGCAAAACAAAACCTTGGTTTGGTGTATTTTGATTTGATTGGTCCACTACCCACTCCCTCATATGGTGGATCTAGGTATGTGCTTACATTTATTGATGACTATTCTCGATTTTGCTGGGTGTATTTTCTAAAATTAAAATATGAGGTGTTTGAGCAACTCAAAGTTTTGAAAGGACTAGTAGAGAATCAGAGTGGGAAGAAGATCAAATTCCTTAGGACTGATAATGGAAAGGAATATGTGAATAAGAATCTACAACAACTTTGTGAGGAGTGTGGCATCCAAATGCAACACTCAACTCCCTACACACCACCGCAAAATGGTGTGGCAGAGAGAAAGAATAGATCTCTCAAAGAGATGGCAAATTGCATGATAGAAGTAAGGGAACTTAATACCAAGCTATGGGATAAATCCATTAGCTTTTCTGCTCACATTCAGAACAGAGCCCTCCATAAATCAGTGAAAGAGATGACACCCTACGAGGCATGGTTTGGTGAAAAACTAGAAGTCTCAAATTTCAGGATATTTGGGACAAAAGCATGGGAAAGAATACCTTCAGAGAAGACGAAAGACTTGCAGCCACAAAGCAAGGAGTGTCTCATGGTTGGATATGGTGAGGAAACCAAAGGGTACAAGCTCTTTGACACATCCATCAGCAAAACATTTGTTGAAAGAAGTGTCAAATTCGAAGAAGAGCCAATTCCAGACTTTGAACTTGCACTGAGGGGTTGTCCCTCTCCTCAACCATTCGAAGATGTAAGTGATGAAACATGCTCTATTTTTTCTGATAATTCTGATATGAATATTTCTAAAGATGATATTTCTATAGATGACTCACTATCTAGGCCCAAATGGACTGAAATTTTTTTGCAAGCAGCCGGGGAATTGGTAGGGAATCCCAAAGAGCCTAGGAAAACTAGATCACAAACTAGTAAGGCTTCATTTGCAAGTGATAGTGCTCTTGCTGAGCACTATTACATGATAATAAGTTCTGACCCACAGACATATTAGTAATCTTGTACAGACCCAATATGGAAGATAGCAATGGAAGATGAGCTTCAGTCCCTCCAAGAGAACAATACATGGGAATTGGTTCCCCTTCCTCCCAAGAGGAAAGTTGTTCAATGTAAATGGGTCTACCGGACCAAACTTGCTGTTGATGGTTCTGATATAAAACATAAAGCTAGGTTAGTGGCTAAGGGCTATTCTTAATTCCATGGAGTTGATTACATAGAGACCTGTTGGCAGGCAACAACCCTCTCAATTTTTTGTGCTTTGCTGAATAAAAATGATTAGTTCTCTTCTATGATTTATCATAAAAGTTATATAAGAGTGCCTTCAGAATCTTCAATTCTGAAGGTTCTCTCAATTTAAGAAGAGTTAAGGGTTATACTGGAAATTTAGGAAACACTTTCATAAATTTAATAAATTAGCAGCTGTTAATCTTGTAATTTTATATATATAATCAATTTTCATTATTATCAATATATCTGATTATATATTGATTCAAGATATTTAAATTATAGTATGCTAAATAGTTCTTTGGATTAAAATGAAAATACATTTTGAACTTGTTACAATTTGGTTTTATTGGTTTCTTTTGACAAAGTATTCATCATTATTTTTTTGTAATTTATATGATTAGGGTTGATGAATTAATTGAAATATTCTATTTTAACCATAATAATATATTTTTACATAAAAATTTATCTTTTAATACTATGTCATTTTACAAATTGTGGAAAGTGTATATATGTTTCTCAAATAGCTAAAGTTTATTTTTATATATCATTTCGAATGTATATAAAATCTTTATGTTATAATCATAGTAATCGATTTTTGATCTAGTGTTTAGTTTTTAATAAAATTTTCCAATCGATCATACTTTGCAATAGGTCATATGTTGATTTGGATTCAATGAGTTCATTCAAAACTATATAATTTTCTCCTTGAATATATTACATGCATAAATATGGTTTCCAACATTTAAATTATGATCCAAGGATGATCTTGGTGCTTGGTGGGATTTACGAAACCCTAGGAGACATCATTGTTTGAAATGAAAACTTCACATCATCTGATTTTAATAGCACGATTGACTTACATGTATGATCCTTGCCTCTTAACTTTTGGTATTCATGTGTTTGGTATAAGATATGAATTGTTGGTTTGATAACACCTGTTCAAAGAGATTTTAATCTACAATAATTACCTTAGTCAGAAGTGTTCATTTTAACATCATCCTATCTGACAGTCGTATTACTTTAATGAAATAGTGGATTTCAAATATTTCGTAATGATTTCAGATCACATCAATTTGTTTGATGAATACCTGTGGTGGTTTGATGGTGAAGTTCTCATGCATAGAAAACAGTCTAGGGTTACTCATTAGCTCTTCCAGAATCGTGTAAGGGTTCATATCATGTCTGTGTATTTACGTATCCCTATTCCTTCAGTTTTTACAACGCCTTTTAACCCTCTATCAAAGAAAGAACTGATAGTTGAACAGATGGCTCCCTTAAGTCGCTTTGAGCTTTCTAGTCCAGAAATGTTAGAAGCTGACCCTGAATTTCTTACGCTATTTGAGAAAATTGATTGGAAACTCTTCTTTTGGGGTTTCAGTGGACACAATGAGGAAGTTACCAGATGATTTGCATTGCCTTTTGATGGAAATGGTGCTCAGATAGGTGATTTACAGTTATTCATAGATGAATAATTTATTTTGAAACCTACGAAGCTACCTCGAACTGGTGAACGCTGGTTCAAAGGGTCACGAATAGACAAGAAAAAGTTTAAGCAGTTCCTTCTTCCATTGTCAAAGGAAGATGCACACCTTAAATTTAGTTTTCCTGTAAAATATTTGAAGAATCAATGGCATGCTCCTTTTGAATTCATTTCCAAGTATATCTCTTGTGATGGTCGGTATTCAAATGTCCAATTATATCATTTGAGAATTTTGATGGATCTTAGGGGTTTGAAATTAAATCTACCCTACTTTCTACTTCATAGTTTCATAAAATGGCTGTTACGGTTCATTGTACTATTGGTAATCAAGACCGTAGTCATTTCCATCATGGCTTGATCAAAATGTTAGTTAAGTATGAGTTAGTTATAGTAGCAAAAACATGGGATGAATTCTTAAAATAAAATGAGTTCGGGTTAACCCAATTTTGTCCTGTTGTCCGCCGATTGCACACCAGCAGCAGAAATCTTCGAAAAGCTGTCTCCTCACTTGAGAAAGCGGGAGAGGTGTGACCTTGGGGGCAAGCATAGAGCTAGGTACTATCACCTACTCTTAGCTCCTCCATTTAGGCTAACTCCTAACGAAGACAAGGGGGGTAGTCCCTAACAAAGAGTTTTCTATGGCTCAATGTTTAAGTTAATTTTTAGATGTTTCAGATGAGGATGGGTGTTGTTTAGGAGTTATTGTGATTTAAGATGATTAATGCGATGAATTTAACACAAGACAACGCAATCCACGTTTCTTTGTCTGGAATTGAAAGATAGACAAATATTTCAGAACTTCACAAAATAGATAAAGCATTCATAGATATGATTTATAATCAAACATTCGATAGACAAATGGCCCAGATTATCAGCAGTGCGTAAAAGATAGGACCAATGCCTATGGAGTCAACTTATAAGAGATGCTTCGAGTGTAAATATGTGAATCCCAAAAGATGCCAGTGAATGTTAGTTTTTACAAGTGCTCTTGGTAAGTTTTAATAGTTTTTTATTTGTAATCTTCACTTATGGTAGCCGGATGTCCTAACCGGTAATACCTTTAGTGGCTCCATTCAAAGACATGACGGACTTGTCTGGGGTCAAAGGTAAGTGTTCAATAACTTAACTACCAGTGCCCAGATTAGGTAGCCTGGCGCCCACACTTAGAATTTTCCCACATGCCTCGGTATTTATCGAACAACGTCGGTGAGTTGGTTATGGGGAAAAGTTTTAGTTAAGTTCCTCTTGTGGCGTTTAGAGATCCAATGCCATTTCTAGGTATTTCGATTTAAGATAGGTTAGAGCTTACTTCGGCAAGGAGGGAAGGGGGTTAATTAATTAAAGGGGTGTGAGTTGCGAATTTTATTAAGTTAATTAATAAAAACTCTCTGACAGAGAGTGCTCTTGACCTCGTCTTATGACAGTGGTTCAAGAGACTTAACTAATCTATATGCTTGATGCAAGGATATGCAGTGGGAATGCTCTCCGATAAAGAGTGCTCTTGACTTGGATTACGGCAAGTTCAAGAGACTTTCAAGATTAATTGATTAACTTATTAAACAATGAAAAGACAACTCTCCGATAGAGAGCACTCTTGATCTACAAAGTGAGATTCAAGAGATTTCTACATTAAACAGTTGACTTACTTATGAAAGATACAAAAAATTAAAAGATGAAGTAATCAACCTAGTTAATGAAACAAAATGGGATAATCTAACAATTAGTATCTACTTTGCAAAAAAAATGAAACTACTCTAAGTACTCGAAATAAATCTAAGCTAGGAACAAAAAACACTCTTCCCCAAATGGGGAAGAAAAACCAAGTATGAGAGGCCCTATCCCACTTAGCCTTGTTTTATTAATGAAGTACAAATGCCTTTGGAACTTAATCCTTGTTAGGACTTTGAGAAGTAACTTAAGTAAAAATGAAAAAACTCTTATGAGTTTGTACAAAGGAGAATGACTTCTTTTTTGGCTTTGGATCCTTGTATTTGGATCTAGTTTGGCTTGCTCTTTCTTGTTTGGTTTTGCTTTTGGTTCACCTGTGGATAAGAGCTCTAAACAAGGACTAGTAAGAGTGTTAGGAAAGCAATTTTAACCTATGATTTGAAAAGATTAAGTGGATGAGAAGACAAGTGCCTTATGAGATGAAATAAAAGATCAAAACAATGGAATGAGACCCAAAATCAAAACTTGGAAAGGATCAGGCAAGCTCACGTTTTTTTTATGTAAAATGCACGATTTTTGACAAAACGACTTGGGACCTTTTGCGAATTTAAAATTAAAGATTTTTTTAACATTTTAGGCTAATTTCAAGAATTTGGAAAATAGCAGAAAATTGCAGAAAATCAGTAAAAAAACAGCAAGTACAAAATTGCACGTTTTTTGAGAAAAAGTCAAAAAAATAAAAAAAAAATATAAAATTCTTGAAAAATTTTGAAAATTTTCTGAGTTTTAATGAATTTTCAGAATTTAGAATTAACAGAAAAAAGTTGAAAATCAGCCCAAAAAGCAGTGAGCTTGAAATGACACGCTTTTCGAGAAAAAGTCAAAAAATTTTAAAAAAAATTTGAAAAATTTTGAAAATTTTCTGATTTTTAATGAATTTCTAAAATTTAGAATTAACAAAAAAAATTCAAAAATTAGCCCAAAAAATAGCGAGCTTTAAATGGCACGCTTATTGAGAAAACGTCAAAAAATAAAAAAATAAAAAAACTTTTTGAAAAAATTTGAAAGTTTTCTGATTTTTTATGAATTTCTAGAATTTTAGAATTAATGAAAAATACAGAAACTAACAAGCCTAAAAAATGAAAAATTTGTACGTTTTTCGAGAAAACTCATGCACGTTTTCCAAGGCAAAAAGAAAGATGGATTTAAAAAGGAAATGAAACTAGATCTTTAAAAATGGACCTTTAGAAAGATGCATCTAGCTTTGAAAAAGTAGATATAAGGCTAGAAAGCCTAGATCTAACTTAGTAGAAGCCAAGCAAGCTTAAAATAAAGATTTAAATGACTTGATAACTTCTACAAAAGTGGAAAAGAGGTAAGATAGAACCTTGAAAATAGAGATCCACTTGTAGCAATCAAAGTAACCGATAGAATGTTTTGAAGTTTGTTGGAGAAGGAAAGAAAGATCCAGAACTGCTTGCAACCCTGCAAACAAAAATATTAATAATGGAACACTTGTATGGTGAAGGTATTAGATGCCGAAAGCTCCGACTAGATGCAATCCCTGAAGACACAAACACTCAATGCAGATTTGATTAGAAGCCTAAGTACTAGATTGTTAGTCTTCAATAAACATAATAATCAAATTGCAATACAAGGGTAGGGTGAAAGAGATATTACTTCACATAAAATGAAGACACAATTCCAAAATCCCATCAAGTGACCTCCAAAGTCTCAATATTTTATTAACAAAAGAAGCTTACAAAATCCAACAGAGTTTCTATGCCAAACTCTCCATTCCAATAGAGCTGAAAGAGTCTTTATTTAACAAATGAGAGAGTGTTAAAACCCTAAGACCAAAAAACCAACTCTAACTAGCTTAGCCACCTAACAAAGAGCCCAGACCTAAACCGGAGAACCGAGAGTGACGGGAGGCGTCCACCCAGGCAAGGCGCCCCCACTCCAAACCTGTGCATTGAAAACAAGCCAAGGATGAGGCCACACATGTGATGTAGGTAAGCTCATCCTTAGGTCTGGCTGGAGCCTTTGTTAGGTTTGGAAAGCCCATTGATGGTGCAAGCTTTAGTCTTCACCTTGATCAAATCATCGGACCAATGAATGCTCTCCATCTCATCTTTAGCTGGAGATGACATGTTTGCTAACTGATAATAAATTAATTGCTCTCTTAATGATGACTTAAGCCGAGTTATGATTACTCCAATCATCATAAGTGCTCCATGAGATGTCATTTAACCTTTTATTTCACTGAATTTGGATTAATTTGGAGAGTTTTATTTTTATCCAAATTATCATTTTATAATAAAAATTCATTTTTTTACTCAAAACTAACTTTTTGAGTTAAAAGGCATTATGTGTCTGATTGTTGATCTGAAAGTTGGTTTTGACTAGCTGGCTGATCAAGAATGATTTTTGGCTTAAGGTTAGAGCCTTCAATCACTGAATTCAGAGCCCGGATGGCTTATTTACCACGAACGGGTTTTTTCCATTTAATTGATGAAAAAATTAACCCAAAAAACTTAGGAAAAATAATTAAAAATTTAAAAAAAAAAAAATTCCACTGTTCGAAAAAGATTTTTTCGAATTTTTTTTGTGTCCATATGGCTTAGGACATGACGATGATCTATCTAAATAATGTCTAGTATGCTTATAACACTTAGTTGGGCTCTAATAACCCCCCAAGGCCCAGAATTCAACATCGGGCATTCCAGATTTGGAGGAAGCGAGAGAAAACCTTGTTATTTATACTCGGCTAAAGGAAAAGCATAATTGTTAGGGGAAAAAAACTCCTTGGAATACCCTATTTGAGATTCTATGTCTCAAGAGACCGAACCACTAAAAAATATCCTACTAGAACATTTTATTACAAACCCCGTGGGGCCATGGTCAAAATTATTCAAATAAAACAGTGACTAGCTAATATTGGTTGGACAAGCAGACGGATCAACTGATACACTGGAATCAGACTTTGAACAAGTCTATCAACCGACGGCTCCTCAGGTAACCCAACTATGGTACAAAAAAGTTGGTAACATTTGGCTCCAATTGTGGGATAGGTACTTGCTTGATCTATTGATCAAAAAGAGTGCCTGAGAATCCAGGAATCTCTGGTACCTGCATGTAAACATAAGTGTCTCAGTTCCATGTATATGATCAAAATATGCCATGATGAAATATCAAAAAATATTTTTTTCTTTTTTCGAAATAAAGTACATGGAAATAAACTTCTTCTTTTTCGGCATATATAGAATGAAATATGATACAAATGCTAGTATACAAAAGAAAGAGCTTTAATGTAGCATTCTACACAAATATGATACAAAAAATATGATACAAAAGTAAATTACATAGAAATACAACAAGGATGGGTTTAGAAAAGCCCTGTGATGACCCCTTGGTCATCTTGGAGGTTGTTTCGATAGAAAGGCTTCAAGTGTTGGCCATTCATGGGCAGGTTTAAAATTTATCCATCCATAGTGTTAAGGAAAAAATAATTGGTGTCAGCCATGTCACGGATGATAAACAGGCCTTTCCAAAGGCTGTCAAATTTCCCATGCTTTCCAGGCTTCTCCCTTCTCTTATCCCATAAGAGAACAATATCTCTGATTTGGAAAGCTCTCGACCTGACTGACTTATCAAAAGTTCCCTTCATACTTTCCTGATGTCTAAGTGACTGATCAAGGGTAGCTCTTCGGGATTCATCCAATTCTATAATCTAGTTTATTCTCTGCTCCATTTCTACCTGTTCTATGCCATACTCACTTAGCATCCTGAAGATCGAAATCTGCATACTGACCGGAAGGGTGGCTGTGAGTCCATACACCAGCTCAAAAGGTGATTTACTAGTTGAGTTCTTCTTAGTGATTCTATCCGCCCACACAACATACTTAATTTTACTATCCCATGATCTCTTATTATCCCCCACAGTCTTCTTGAGGATTGACATTAAATTTTTATTGGTGGACTCAGCAAGTCCATTTCCCTGTGGGTAATAATCAGATGAGTGGGATAGGATAATGCCATACTTAAAACATAAGTCATTCATTTTTTTCAGAACTGAAGGCCTTCGCATTATCGGTTGTTATTTTTAAGGGAGTCCTGAATCTGGTGATGATTATTTCCTCGATGAATTCTATAACAACCTTATCAGTGTCAGTCTTAGTAGGTATAGCCTCTACCCACTTGGTGAAATAATCAGTTGCTGTGAGAATCCAACAAAAACCATTGCTAGAGTTATCCTTGAATTTTCCAATAAAATCAAGCCCCCGCTGCTGAAAAGGGGCAAGGACAACAACCAGAGTAAGGGGAAGAGCTGCCAATTTTTTCTTCCTAGTGAACAACTGGCACTCTTGGAAACACTTGATATGCTTGTGAGCATCTGCAAAAATGGTTGGCTAATAGTAACCAGCTCTCTATATTTTGTGTGTAGTTGTATTCGCTGCATAATGGCATCCACAAAATCCTGAGTGAAACTCTACTAGTATCTTCTTAGAATCATGTTTGTTGATGCACCTAAGTATAATACCATCTGGGTTCCTCCAACCCAGACCCTCTTGGGTAAGGCAATACCTAGCAGTCTTAAGTCTCAAAGCCCTATGCTTGTGTCCCTTGAGGTGATCAAGGCAAGTGAGATGGAGAAGAAAGAAAATGATGTCTGAATACCAGTGGTTGTCAAGGTTCTGAAGGGAAGGAGTCATGGTAGGCTGTGGGATATCATTTTCTGCGATCATTTCAATGGCTTTTTTATTCTTCTGAGTAAGCATTTTTGTGAGGCCCTGTCCCTTGATTAATTTAGTGGGATTTATCTCAAGGTCATATTCGTGAATCTTGGATACCCACATACCCCTTATTCCTAAACAATCCTTTTGAGAAAGGATATCCTTGACTGCAGTGTGGGGAACATATCCGATAACCTTGGAATACCTGATATAAGTCCTGAAATGTTTTAATGATTTGACTAAGACATAGGCTTGCTTCTCCATGATGGTATATTTTATCTCGGAATTCTGCAAGGATCTACTCATGAATTCTATGGGCTGCTCAAACCCTTCAATGTTCTTTCGGAGCAACACACCCGCAATAGTGTCTTCGGAAGCAAATGAGAAGATCATGAAATCCTTAGTGTAGTCAGGGCTGACTAAGACCAGAGACTTGGAAATGGCATATTTAATACTGTCAAAAGCATTCCTTCCTTCATCAGTCCATATGAATTTGACATCTTTATTTAGGAGGGCTTGCATAGGCTTCATGAGTTCTGCCAGGTTGGGAATAAATCTCCTGATGAAGTTAATGTGACCATTAAATGATTAGAGACCTTTAACATTTCTGTGAAGGGGAATCTTTTGTATAGATTCTATCCTCTTAGGATCAACTTTGACCCTGTCTTTGTTGATAATGTGACCTAAAATCTTTCCTTCTTCAATACCTAAGACCAACTTAGCTGGATTTAAAGAAATGCCATACTTCCTACATCGTTCAAAAATCTTCCTGAGATGACCAACATGGCTGGATCTCTTCTTCGAAAAAACAGTGATATCATCTTGGTAGATCTCAATGATTTTTTCAATCAACTATTTGAAGGCATAATCCATGGACCTTTGGAAATTAGCTCCTACGTTTAAAAATCCAAAGGGAATTCTCAGATATTCAAACCCAAGGAGTTTTGAAGGTGGCCTTATCTCTATCTTCCTCTTGAATGACTACTTGGTTGTAGCCTGAAAAACCATCCAGCATTGACATCATGCTCGATCCAGTGACCCGTTGGAGGAGGGTCTCCATGTTGAGGAGGGGGTAATTGTCCTTTTGACATGCTATGTTTAGATGCCTAAAATCTATACATATCCTTATGCTCCTGTTCTTCTTCCTAACAACTATTAAGTTAAAGCACCACATTGAATGTCTAGTGG
>LPNX010242100.1:337214-375984 GCA_001517045.1 Pseudotsuga menziesii | reverse complement strand
CTTCCTCCAAAATTAATAAATATTATTTTATTATTTTAACTATTATTTTATTAGTTCATTTTAGGAGGCCCATTTTGAGTTGAAATTTTCTCTAATGATTATTCTTGCTGCTAGCATTTTCTCTAACTCTTTCTTGATGATTGGTGCTAACTTAGGGTTTATTTGCCTAAGTTTTTTTCTGAAAGGCTTGCCTTTTTGACATTCTGGATTTAAGGGAATAGTATGTTGAAATACATATTCCCTATAGGATTTGATCTCGTCATAAGTAAAGGCAAATACATCCCTATACTCTTTGACTAGATTGATGAGGCTGTTCCTTTTGTTTTTCAGAATTACTTTTTCCAATTTTTATGATTTTTGGTTCTGTTTCCATCCCAATGTTGATTTCAATGTAATCATCCGGCTTCATTTGCTCGACATTGTTCTTTCTTCTATCCTGTCTATCAAAGATGTTTTCTAAGGAAACAAAGCCACGCGTTATAGGATTGAAACAGTTACCCTCATCCTTATATTATTTACCTTCCTCACGTTCATTGGCTTTATAATTAGAAAATTCATCAAGATGATTAATAAATTTCAATATTTGTGCATCATCTTGGAAAACTTGCCAATGTTCAAGATTATCAGGAATAGAAGGTCTAAAGTTAATCTCTAAAAGACAATCCCCCTTTAACATCTCATCTGATGGTTGAAGAGTTGACACTAAAACTACAAGCTTGTTGGAGGCACTATTCTGATCTCTAGGGACTGCTTCTAAGTTAAGGGCATCAAAGAATTCCATTGTATCCCAGATTGCATTTCTATGTTTCTTAAGTCTTTGACACTTACATGCAAAATGACCCTTAACTTGTTGGACAATCAAATCAGAGTCCCCTTTAATATCAAGCAACTTAATCCCCATGTCCTTGGCAATCTCAATGCCCAGTAGAAGTGCCTCATATTCTGCTACATTGTTGGTTGCCTCAAATTCTAATCTAAAAGCAAAGTTGAAAACTTTACCTTCAGGTGACATAATGACTATCCCAGCACCTTTCCCTGCTCTAGAATAGGCTCCATCAAATTTCATCCTCCATAATTCATTAAGCTTTTCGTTTTTTATTTCTTCATGGATAGGCTCTAAGAAAGTGGAGTTAATATGGTACATCCCTAGTTCACCTGAGTAGTTGACATACTCATTTGATGGATTCCCCGGGTTTTATACATGATGTCCTTGTTCTTTCTCCATATGTAACTTAACTAATGAATCTTCTGATGCAGGTACAGTGGCGTAAGTCCAATCCATTTGGATGGATCCCCCTAAAGTTGCACTGAATTTTCTGGACAAGAGCATGCCCCATTTATCCGGTACCTCTATGACTAGAATATCCATGGTAACATGGATGTCAGGATACTTTGCTAATCTCACATTTTGATTTTTGATCATACCTTCAACTTTGATGGGTCTAGAATCCATGGCACATACATTTTGGTAAGGGCGAGTGGTTCTAAGGCCAAGTTGTTGCATGACTTTCTTGGTCATAATATTTGATCCCGATCTTGAATCTAGCATACAGTTGTGCAGGAGAAATTCACCTATCATCAATGACATGTAGAAGTGTGGGTGATCTTCTTTTCTTGGGTCCCTAGTATGCAAGATTATAGGAGGATCTCTGCAAACATTTTCCTGACTAGAAGGAGGCTATTCTATAGTGTTGGAAAAAGTTACTTTCTTTGGAGCTTTAGGTTTTTCAAGTGCAACTATTTTTGAGGTAGGAGGGGGATCATTGTTAATTTGAGGCTCAAGCATTTTCAACAATTTCTCCTTTTGACCAGGAATTTTACGTAATTCAAGCACGGGAACCGGGACTTTAGAGTTTGCTAACCAACTACCTAAATCAAAAGTTAGAGAAACAAAATCTGACTTATCATCTATTTCAGGAGGGATGTCAGAAATTGTTACCTTTGGAGCAGTTTGGGTAGATGGTCCTTCCCTAGGTCTTCTTTGATATGTCATGCCTTTGAAATTTTGAACATTGTTACTATTTGAAGGAATTTCCCTATAATAGTCAGTTAAGTAATCAACCCGTTGATGAAACTGGTTAGCTTGATTCCAACTATCCTTGTGGTCAACATAGAAGTCTTCGACATTGTGAATGAATTCAGGCTCACTTGCAGACATACTAGGACCTCACCCCTCGGGATAACCATGCTCCTGGACAGAACAAGCATAATGAAAGCCATATTCCTCATGGAAATCTCTGCATGCCCTACAAAATGGTTTTTAAGGTTCAACCACATTTGTGGCCTCTAGCTGATGAGGAGGCCTCTACTCATGGTTGGGATTCTTTCTCTGCCATGTTGGCTTGGTAGGAAAAGTTCTAGGAGCAGGCTGAGTTTGAGTTCTTTCCGTTGTTATTACCCTATTCCGAATTTCCTTTAACTGCACTAAATGTTTCTTTTCTACCTCCTCCATATTCTTCTTCATCTCCCTTTTCATATCGATCATCTATTTTTCATAGGCATCCTTCATAGCTGATAAAGGATCCTTGTCTTTGGGCTCACTAATTTTCAAAGGGGTGGAAGACCTTGAATAACCATGGAGGTTAGACTCACCAAATGACTGCATATTCTTAGCAATTTTGATAGCCAAACCCTGAGCTAGAAGTAAAGTATCCGGCTCCTTATCTGTAATTTGATATTGGATTTTACCAGTCAAAGCTTCGATGTAATAGTCCAAAATAGAAGCTGCTGGAGGAGAGTAAGTGGCAGGGATGGAATTTGCTAATTTAGTGAACCTGTTGTTGAATTCATCCATTGTTTTAGTTTCATACTTCTTTATGCTGGTTAAAGCCACTACTAGATGTCTAGGCTCCTTTCTGCTGCCAAACTTTCCAAGGAAAGCATCCTTGAAGTCTGCTAAGGTGGCAAAAGAATTGTTCGACAAATTATCGTACCAGTTGCTAACCTTGCCATCCAAAGACAAGGCAAACAAGGTCATGTAAAAATCTTCATGCCTATCAGTACCCCTGACATGGACACTACAATGTCTGGTGAAATTCTTGATATGCTTCTCAGTAGAGAGGGAGGCATTAGTGCCATTATATGTCGTAAGCTTGTCGATAGCATTGTCAAGGATATCATGAGGATGACCTACTATCTAAGCAAAGTTAAGTTGAGTAAAAAACTCACCCATTGGATTAAGGAAACAGTTATTATTTTGCAAATTTTCTAAGTTTTCTGGAAATAAAAGATGGATGTTTGAAACAGACTTAGATCCAAGTTCTGCAAGGACCCTGCAAGAAGATAGTTTGTTTAATCTACTCCTTAAGACCTTTTCGGGTTTAGGGATGAAATCGACCAAACCTACAGAGTTTCTTCTAGTAGAATACAGATTTTCTGCAAGAAGATAGTTTGTTTAATCTCCTCCTTAAGACCTTTTTGGGATCAGGGATGAAATCGACCAAACCTACAGAGTTTCTTGAGGTGTTAACTGACAGTGGAGCCGCCAGGTGGACTTAAGTCTAGTTTTAGAGAGTGATTGGACTAAAAAATATATCAAAAAGGATAAAAAGGTAAAAAACTAAAAAAAACAAAGGTCGTCTAGGAACAAAAATATTTGTCCCCGGCAGCGATGCCAAAAGATGTTGTCCGCCGATTGCACACCAGCAGCATAAATCTTCTGAAAGCTGTCTCCTCACTTGAGAAAGTGGGAGAGGTGTGACCTTGGAGGCAAGCACAGAGCTAGGTACTATCACCTACTCCTAGCTCCTCCGTTTAGGCTAACTCCTAATGAAGCCAAGAGGGGGTAGTCCCTAACAAAGAGTTTCCTATGGCTCAATGTTTAAGTTAATTTGTAGATGTTTCGGATGAGGATGGGTGTTGTTTAGGAGTTATTGTGATTTAAGATGATTAATGTGATGAATTTAACACAAGACAACTCAATCCACCTTGCTTTGTCCGGAATTGAAAGATACACAAATATTTGAGAAATTCACAAAATAGATAAAGCATTCACAGATATGATTTATTATCAAACATTCGATGGACAAATGGGCCATATTATCAGTAGTGCGTAAAAGGTAGGACCAGTGCCGATGGAGTCAACTTATAAGAGATGCTTCGAGTGTAAATATGTGAATCCCAAAAGATGCCAGTGAATGTTAGGTTTTGCAAGTGCTCTTGGTAAGTTTTGAGAGTTTTTTGTTTGTTATCTTCACGTATGGTAGCTGGATGTCCTAACCAGTAATACCTTCAGTGGCTCCGTTTGAAGACATGACGAACCTGTCTGGGGTCAAAGGTAATTGTTCAATAACTTAACTACCAGTGTCCAGATTAGGTAGCCCAGTGCCCACACTTGGAATTTTTCCACATGCCTCGGTATTTATCGAACAACGTCGGTGCATTGGTTATGGGGAAAATTTTTAGTTAAGTTCCTCTTGTGGGGTTTAGAGATCCAATGTCATTTCTGGGTATTCCGATCTAAGATCAGTCAGAGCATACTCTAGCAAGGAGGGAAGGGGGTTAATTAATTAAAGGGGTGTGAGTTGCGAATTTTATTAAGTTAATTAATAAAAACTCTTCGACAAAGAGCGCTCTTGACCTCGTCTTATGACAGTGGTTCAAGAGACTTAGCTAATCTATATGCTTGATGCAAGGATATGCAGTGGGAATGCTCTCTGATAGAGAGTGCTCTTGACTTGGATTACGGCAAGTTCAAGAGACTTTCAAGATTAATTGATTAGCTTATTAAACAATGAAAAGACAACTCTATGATAGAGAGCACTCTTGATCTACAAAGTGAGATTCAAGAGATTTCTACTTTAAAAAGTTGAATTACTTATGAAAGATACAAAAAATTAAAAGATGAAGTAATCAACCTAGTTAATGAAACAAAATGGGTTAATCTAACAATTAGTATCTACTTTGCAAAAAAAATGAAACTAATCTAAGTACTCAAAATAAATCTAAGCTAAGAACAAAAAACGCTCTTCCCCAAATGGGGAAGAAAAATCAAGTATGGGAGGCCCTATCCCACTTAGCCTTGTTTTATTAATGAAGTACAAATGCCTTTGGAACTTAATCCTTGTTAGGACTTTGAGAAGTACCTTAAGTAAAAATGAAAAAACTCTTATGAGTTTGTACAAAGGAGAATGACTTCTTTTTTGGCTTTGGATCATTGTGTTTGGATCTAGTTCTGCTTGCTCTTTCTTGTTTGGTTTTTTCTTTTGTTTCACCTGTGGATAAGAGCTCTAAACAAGGACTAGTAAGAGTGTTAGGAAACCAATTTTAAACTATGATTTAAAAAGATTAAGTGGATGAGAAGATAAGTGCCTTATGAGATGAAATCAAATATCAAAACAATGGAATGAGACCGAAAAACAAAACTTGGAAAGGATCAGGCAAGCTCACCGTTTTTTATGTAAAATGCACGATTTTTGACAAAACGACTTGGGACCTTTTGCGAATTTAAAATTAAAGATTTTTTAACATTTTAGGCTAATTTCAAGAATATGGAAAATAGCTGAAAATTACAGAAAATGAGTAAAAAAACAGCAAGTACAAAATTACACGATTTTCAAGAAAAAGTCAAAAAAAAAATCTTGAAAAATTTTGAAAATTTTCTGATTTTAAATGAATTTCCAGAATTTAGAATTAACAGAAAAAAGTTGAAAATCAGCCCAAAAAACAACGAGCTTGAAATGGCATGCGTTTCGAGAAAAAGTCAAAAATTAAAAAATAAAATATTTTGTAAATTTTCTGATTTTTAATGAATTTCTAGAATTTAGAATTAACAGAAAAAAGTTAAAAATCAGCCCAAAAAACAGCGAGCTTGAAATGGCACGCTTTTCAAGAAAAAGTCAAAAAATTAAAAAAAAAAAAATTTGAAAAATTTTGAAAAATTTCTGATTTTTTATGAATTTCTAGAATTTTAGAATTAACGAAAAATACAGAAAACCAACAAGCATTCAAAATGGAAAATTTGTATGTTTTTCGAAAAAACTTGTGCACGGTTTCCAAGGCAAAAAGAAAGATGGATTTAAAAAGGAAATGAAAGTAGATCTTTAAAAATGGACCTTTAGAAAGATGGATCTAGCTTTGAAAAAGTAGATCTAAGGCTAGAAATCCTAGATCCAACTTAGTAGAAGCCAAGGAGGCTTAAAATAAAGATTTAAATGACTTGACAACTTCTGAAAAAGTGGAAAAGAGGTAAGATAGAACCTCGAAAATAGAGATCCACTTGTAGCAATCAAAGTAACCGATAGAATTTTTTGAAGTTTGTTGGACAAGGAAAGAAAGATCTAGAACCGCTTGCAACCCTGCAAACAAAAATATTAATAATGGAACACTTGTATGGTGAAGGTATTGGATGCCGAAAGCTCCTACTAGATGCAATCCCTGAAGACACAAACACTCAATCCAGATTTGATTAGAAGCCTAAGTACTAGATTGTTAGTCTTCAATAAACATAATAATCAAATTGCAATACAAGGGTAGGGTGAAAGAGATATTACTTCACATAAAATGAAGACACACTGCCAAAATCCCATCAAGTGACCTCCAAAGTCTCAATATTTTATTAACAAAAGAAGCTTACAAAATCCAACAGAGTTTCTATGCCAAACTCTCCATTCCAATAGAGCTGAAAGAGCTTCTATTTAACAAATGAGAGAGTGCTAAAACCCTAAAACAAAAAAACCAACCCTAACCAGCTTAGCCACCTAACAAAGAGCCCAGACCTAAACCGAAGAACCGGGAGTGAGGGGAGGCCTCCACCCAGGCAAGGCGCCCCCACTCCAAACGTGTGCACTGTAAACAAGCCAAGGATGAGGCCACACGTGTAATGTAGGTAAGCTCATCCTCAGGTATGGCTGGAGCCTCCATTAGGTTTGGGAATCCCACTGATGGTGCAAGCTTTAGTCTTCACCTTGATCAAATCACTGGACCAATGAATGCTCTCCATCTCATCTTTAGCTTGAGATGACATGTCTGCTAACTGATAATAAATTAATTGCTCTCTTAATGATGACTGAAGCAGAGTTATGATAACTCCAATCATCATAAGTGCTCCATGAGATGTCATTTAGCCTTTTATTTCACTGAATTTGGATTAATTTGGAGAGTTTTAATTTTCTCCAAATTATCATTTTTTAATAAAAATTCATTTTTTTACTCAAAACTGACTTTTTTGAGTAAAAAGGCATTATGTGTTCGATTGTTGATCTGAAAGTTGGTTCTGACTGGCTGGCTGATCAAGAATAATTTTTGGCTGAAGGTTAGAGCCTTCAATCACGGAATTCAGAGCTCGGATGGATTATTTACCACGAACGGGTTTTTTCCATTTAATTAATGGAAAAATTAACCCAAAAAACTTAGGAAAAGTAATTAAATTTTTTTTTTTTAAAATTTCATTGTTTGAAAAAGATTTTTTTGAATTTTTTTTATGTGTCCAGATGGCTTAGGACATCACCATGATCTATCTAAATAATGTCTAGTAGGCTTATAACACTCAGTTGGGCTCTAATAACCTCCCAAGGCCCAGAATTCAACATCACGCATTCCAGCTTTGGAGGAAGCGAGAGAAAACCTCGTCAATTATACTCGGCTGAAGGCAAAGCATAATTGTCAAGGGAAAAAAACTCCCTGGAATACCCCATTTGAGATTCTATGTCTCAGGAGACCGAACCACTCAAAAATATCCTACTAGCACATTTTATTACAAATCCCACGGGGCCATGGTCAAAATTATTCAAATAAAAAAGTGACTAGCCAATATTGGCTGGACAAGCAGACGGATCGACTGATACACTAGAATAAGACTTTGAACAAGTCTATCAACCGGCGGCTCCTCGGGTAACCCAACTATGGTACAAAAAAATTGGTAACATGGCCTACCTACTTACCCAATACTTGTGCAAAACAAAGAAGACCTTGTGAAGGAGAAGTAAAAGAAGATACTGATCATATAACTGATCAGGTGGGGCTAGATAAGCTTTGTCTGATAGTTGAAAATGTGAAATTTTATACTTCAAACCCTACTGAACAATCCAAAATGGAAAACGAAGTGGGAGAGGGAAGTAAAATGGTTTTCCAGACACACTCTGCTAAATCAACAAGTGGTTTGTATTCTAAGATAATGGAGGAGAGAGAGAAGCATGAGGTAAAAGGGAAAAATATGGAAGGTGACAGTAAAAATATTGAACCGAGCATGAGAAAATAGGAAACGTTAAATCAAAGGTTTACTAGGAGTATGATTAGTCTTTTCGTTCCAAGAACCATGGAACAGAGTAGAGAACCCATCGTTGTTGAATATAATAGTGATAACGAGGATGAATCTCCTCCTCGTGAAACCCCAATCAATGACTTTGAACAAGAACATAGTAATAATCACAATGATGTGGTGGTATCTCCTAAGAGATTCATGAAAGATAATTCACCATTACTAGCACAGTCTGAACATGAAGCTCAATTTGAATCACCATTGAATGATGAAGATTCTCTAGCAGAAACTTTAAAAGCAACGAAGTAGTCAATTAAGATTTCTAAACAACATAAGGTTGATCGATAAAAGACATTGAAGAAGCTCGTGATAGGTTGAAAATAGAGTTACAATAGCAAACAAATGAATTGCTTATGTGGGTAGACCAATGGCAACAAATGAAAGCCACGAAGGATAAATACAAAGCCGAAAAGAAATTATTAGCTGTAACTAATGAGAAATTACTGAAAGATGAAAAAATCCATGAAGAAAAAAATCTTAAAACTCAGGGCCAAGCTGTCAGAATCTAGGAAAGCTATCAAGTTATAGATCGCAACAACTTAGTCTATATTTAGTTATTGTGATTTCAATTTTAACAGGTAATAAAATGTTTTAATTAGCACACCTGCAAAATTGTAGATTTTACAGGTATGCTTACAATTTGTATTATTTTATTTTATTTCCTGTTATCGTGATTTTAATGAGAAATTAATATTTGCTACATGTGTACATATTGTTGATATGTTGAAGCAAATGAAGACTCTTTTTTCTCGTCGTTGGCATTCGTTGGTGCTTATGGAAGAATTGGATACTAAGGACAACCATGTCATAGGTCGATTCATATGGGCAGTAGTTAATACACGCCAGTCATTTAATTGACATTATTGTTTCATAGGATAAAAAATATCTGCCAGGTGCCCTCTTTGAAGAAATCCGATGCAACAGAATAAGGATATAATTTTTGTCTTTATTATGTAGTGGTTGTTAGAAACTGAAGGGATAGTTTTAGAATAGTTGTTACACAAAAAATGGAAGGAGTTACTGGTCTTATTATATAAGCTAGGAAGCTCAGTGTAGTAAGGGTCGATGGAGTATTGAAGGAAAATACTTACTGGAAATATAATTACAGTTTCCGGTTTTAATTTCTTTACTGGATTTTTACCTTCGTGGAGAATTGTGACTACAGTTCTCAAACTGGTATCACTGCTTGTTACTATTTTGAAAATTTAATATATATATATATATATATATATATATATTTCGATAAACTTTTTTCTCACCATACATTTTATGCAATTGTACTGACATATAATTGTATTTATTATCTAGAATTATACTCTGTTTGCACAATATTGATATTTGATTGAGAATATTACTGAGTTTTGTTAATTGATATTTGTATTGATAATTGAAATTTGGTAATAAATACATTTCATATTTATTTTTTGATTTCATTTGGATTTTCTACAATGTTTTCATGAATAAATATAATATTGTTATTCAGATATTCAATATTAAATATTAGTTATTAATTAATAGGACAACACAGAATAAATTAAAAATAGTTACCTATTTTAATTTTTTGTTGTTGTGCATATTCAACAAAGTGATTTTAGGATAATAATTTAAATATTTTCTTTTGAATTGTTATTGCTTATCTCTTTGTTTATTTAAATAATTAATTGATAATTAATTTAGTTTTCCAAGTTGCTCTTAGCTGATATAGGTTAGTCACTTAGTTTTAATTAATGATTTTTTGTCCTAGATAGTTATTAAATTAGATTTAATTAGATTAGTTGGTTTTAAGTTTAAAAATTAGTTCTTCAGTTTAGAAAAATAAAAAAAACAAAAAACCCCAAACGAGGAGACTTTCCTTAAGAAAGCATTTTAGGATAACCTAGACTAAGAAAACTAACTCTAGGATTTATTTTAAGCAGTAATAAAATTTAGGATAAATTTTTACTGAATTTTTTTACGTTCTCCTTAAGAGGATAAATTCAGTTGGTAGCAGGACCATAACCTATGATATTTTTCCATTCCAAACACACCGGGAGATGTTCTAAGTGACTTGTGTGGGATTAATCTCCTTAAGTTGGCCAAGTCAGAAAATCCGGCCAACAAATGACACTAGAAGGAGGGCATGTTAATGATTAATGGTAGGTAGAACTAATGATAAATATTCAACCAGTCAACAACCTCCATTACAATCTAAAGTTAGTATATCACCATTCATAGAAACTGTTAGGAGCATCCTTGAGCGTGACCACATTACATTTCCATTCACTCCTGAACTGAGTACTCAAACTTTAGAAGAATCACGTCATATTCTTACGAAAGCATATGCTCATCAACTTGGTTTAACACCAATAGACTATGGTCTACCTAGACAAAAAAGACGTAACCCTCAATTGCATATAATTACTCAAGATTCAACAGAAGCCAATAAAACTCCAAGTTATCAAGTTAGAATTCATCACAGAGAAATTGCTAGAACAAATACTGCTAGAAGATTGACTTCTGTAGGATGTTTTGATTAACCACCTTCTCCTCTAGAATCACCACCAGATAGTCTAAGGTCATCTAATTCAGGTAGTTCTTCAAATTCTGAAGGAAGTCCTATGGCTGGAAACATACCTGTAGGTGGAGGAGGAGGTAACCCTCCACCTAATCCTCCACCCAATCCACAACTTCCTTGGTTGAGAATAGCTACTGTAGTTGTGCCTGGTGTATAGCATCCTCTACCCAAACATTTAGATAAAATTCTTCCTAAGTTTAATCCAGATAACAAAGAACCTGCAGAGGTGCATGTAGATAAATTCATGTTAGTTGTTCAAAACATGAACGTTCAGCATGAAGATATAGTTTGTCGCTTGTTTCCTTTAACTTTTGAAGGGAAAGCATCTACTTGGTGTTTTTCATTAGTCCAAGGATCAATCACAAATTGGGCTGAATTCAACAAGGCTTTCCCAGATAAATTCAGGGAGGATAAAACACTTTCTCTTTTAGCCCTTGAGTTATCTTGAATAAAAATGAAGCCTAAAGAAAGAATTAAAGATTTTAATCAGAGATTTATTACAATGAAAAATAAAATTCCTGTTGCTTCTCAACCACCTGAGCATATTATCATTGGAAATTATACTTCAGCTTTACCAAAGTAAACTGAGATGTTTGTTAAAAGAGCAAGTAAAACAACACTTGTTGAAACTTTTGAGGAAGCTATTAAAGTCGAGAAGGATTCCATGTCTTATGAACCAAATAGAAGTGGAAAAGTTGATACTTTTCCTTGTAAGAAAATTGAAAGACCTAATTCGGAAAAAGATAAAGCCTTTGATGTAGAACAATTACATAATTCTATCCAAGCGTTAACTAATGAAGTTGTAGGATTAAAGAAAACTAATTCTGAAAATGCCTCTTCTAGAGGGTATTTCAGAAATCAGTTTAGACAAAATCCTAACACTAATAATAAGACCAGTTCACCTCATGATATAACAGTAAATGAAGAAATTTTTAATACTATTCAAGCAATCTTATATTTATTCGAAACTCCCTCAAATCAAGAAACTGTAGATAATGAAAAGGAGGAGGAATCTGAAAATGAAGAAGAATTGGAAGAACCTAAACAAGTAAATGGTCATTTCTAGGACAGTCTAGTAAAATATTATGAAGGTAAAAGTTCTCCTTCAGGACAACATGCCTATAATAATTGTATTAGAACATTCACAAATACTCCTGGAGCATCATCAAGTTCTACCCCGAGTAATGATAACAATAATTCACAACCAAATAAACAGACTCAATCTGTCAAACAAACTCATCCTGTGAGGACTGCTCAACCTATTCAAAATACTATGAAGTTGGATTTACAATATTATATAATTGAAGATTTGAAAAAGACACGTGCAAATATTAGTATGTATGATCTTCTTCAAATTTACCCAATTCCTAATAGTCCTATTATAAATCCTGCCATGAGTTCCATAATTCCTAATGCTAAGCAAAATATAGTTGCTAATAGTTCCAATAGTGATTTAACACCAACTGATAAAGGAAAGTCAGTAGCTAATAAAGCTTCGCTAATAGGAAAAAATTCAAAATTAACAACTCCTCCTTTCCTTCTTACCTTCGATATTTTTAATAGGAATGTTCACAATTGCATGGTTGATTTTGGAGCATCTTCTAATGTAATGCCTTTGTCTGTGTGCAAAAGGTTAAATGGAAAGTATGTTCCATCAAATTCACATATTACTCAATTGGATATGACAAATATGAGGGTTGTAGGAGAGATGAAAGATGTTCTAGTAAGGATTGCTTGTAACCCTTCAATTTTTCAAATTATAGATATTGTGGTTGCAAACATTCCTGATGCATATGGGCTTCTTTTTAGTAGAGATTGGTCTCAGCAATTGAATGGATTATTTGCTACAGATTGGTCAACTTTATGGTTACCTAAGAATGGAAAATCAAATCAAATTAAGATAAACAGAGAAAGATATCTGAAACAAACTGTGATAGAATTACATGATCCCAGTGAACCAGTTTTATTTTCAGATTCTATAATGGGGAACTATATGTATGAACTTGGGTTCAGAACTTTTAAATCTGAAAATTATGTTTTCTCTGAAAATAAACAACAATCAGAAATTCTTAATGTTACAACTATCTCTCATGATTCTTCATTCAAGGAAATTGTAAATAATGTAGATAGTAATAATTATGTACATATTATTGAAAGTAAAGTCATTGCAAATAGTTCTACTTGGACTTTATATTTCGATGGGTCAAAGTCTAAAGAAGGAGCAGGAGTTAGTTGCCTGTTAATTGACCCTAAAGGAAATAAAACATGTATAGCATGTAGGCTTGAATTTAATTGTACAAACAATACTATGGAATATGAGGCTCTGATTCAGGGACTGAAAAAAAGCGATTATTTTGGATATTAAAGTTCTAGTTGCATATGGTGATTCTGAAATCATCATCAGGAAGGTCCGTAATTCTATTCACTGCATTTCTGAACATTTGCTGAATTATCAACGAGAGGTATGGATTCCCATGTCGTATTTTGTTGCATTCAATATAATGTCAATTCCAAGATTCCAAAACCAAGAGGTAGACTTATTAGCAAATGTACCATCAAAACTAATTCCATCAGAGAATTTCACACCCGATTTCTTTTCAGTTGAATTCATTTTTAGGCCTTCTATACCAGATAATATCTTTAATTGGCATGTTTTTGATAATGATGTGCAGGTGCTGAATTTATTAACAAATGATGATACCTTCAAAGATTCAGCCATTGATGAGGTTACACATGATGGAAATTTATGGGACTTTTCAGTAATAAATGATTTTTGTTCAATTGAAAAATATTTTGAGAAGGTAAAACCGATTCCTAACTCAGTTTTTAGATTAGAAAAGTTTTTTGATCTTCAAGATAAATTTAAGTGTGTTCCTAATTGTAAAACCAATAGTTCACAAGCGAAATATGAAACTATAAATTTAGGAACTTAACTTAATCCTCAAACTGTAAATCTAGGAATAGATTGTACTCCTACAGAAAAATCAGCATTCATAAAATTATTCAAAGAATTTAAGGATGTCTTTGCATGGACATACAACGATTTGAAAACTTTCAATACACAAGTCATGCAACACATTATTCCAATAAAACAAGAATCAAAACCTTTCCAACAGAAACTTAGGAAGTATCATTCGTCACTAGAACCAACAATTAAGAAGGAATTAAATAAACTGTTAGCTGCCAGGATTATTTTTCATATTCGACATACTCAGTGGGTAGCTAACTTGGTTCCAGTTAGGAAAAAAAATGGTGATATTCGACTATGTGTTGATTTTAGAAACCTTAATAAGTATTTTGAAAAAGATAATTACCCAGTTCCTCCCATGTAACAAATCCATCAGAAATTTTCTGGGTCTGAGATACTGTCACTTCATGATGGTTTCTCAGGATATAACAAAATATTGGTTTCTCCAGATGATCAACTGAAAACAGCTTTTAGAACTCCATGGGGAACATACGCTTACATAAAGATGCCCTTTGGGTTAATTAATGTTGGGGCAACTTTTCAAAGAGAAATGGATATTGCTTTTAGAGGGTTAATTAATCATTCAGTAGTTGTCTATTTAGATGATTTTACTGTATTTTATAAATGTCAACATGATCACATTAATCATCTTGGAAAAATATTTGAACGTTGTAGGAAATTTGGAATTTCTTTAAATCCAAAGAAAACAATATTTGCTATTTCATAAGTTATTTTATTAGGCTGTGTGGTTTCAAAACATGGGATCATGATTGATCCTGAATGAACCCAAGCTATCCCGAAAATAACTTACCCTTGTAGCAAAAAAACAATGCAATCATTTCTTGGTAAAATAAACTTTGTTAGGAGATTTATCCCCAGTTTTTCTGAAATCATCCGTCCTTTACAAAAAATGATTAAGAAGGATGCTATTTTTAATTGGGGACAAGTTGAAAAAGAATCTTTTCAAATAATTTTAGAAGCCATTTCAGAAGCCCCTAGTCTTTTGAGCCCATATTTTAACAAAGATTTCATATTGTTTACTTTCGCTTCTGACATATCATATGCAGCAGTTTTAACTCAGTTAAATCAACAAAATAGTGAAGTGCCAATTTTTTTTATGAGCTCAAATTTTAAAGGTGTTGAAATTAATTACCATGAGGTTGATAAGCAAGATTTTGCTATTTTCAAAGCTGTCAAACACTCTCATCCATATTTATTGAAATCTAGAATGAAAGTGATAGTTCCTTACCCTTCAGTCAGAAATTTGTTAGTACAAAAAGATTTAGGTGAAAAAAGAGCACAATGGATGACAGCTCTTCAAGAATATGACTTGGAAATTAAACCTTCAACGGTAGTCAAGGGTCAAGGATTATGTAAACTTGTTGTTGAAGCAGCTCATTTTCCTAATAATAGTTATGAAGCTGTCATTGATGAAGTCTTACTAACTAGGAAAATTTACTTTTATCATCCACCACAGGATTATTGGTACAGAGATTTAATGACACTTCTGGAAATAGGAACTGCTCTTGATTACCTTGAACCAAGGAAAAGGAGAGCACTTAGACTGAAATCTGTTCCTTATTTACTAATTGATAATATTCTTTTTAGGAGAAATTCAGATGGTGTTTTGCTTCAATGCTTAGACAAAGATGAAACATAAGTGATTTTGAAAGAATTTTATTTTGGACCAGTAGGTGGTCATTTTGGTGGAGAAACTACAACACATAAGATTCTTAGGGCTGGCTATTATTGGCCTACTCTATTTCAAGCTTCTTATGCTTTTGTCAGGAAATGTCAAGAATGTCAACTTGATGTAGGTAAGGTTAAGAAGTCTGCTTTTCGTTTACAACCTGTTTCAATAGAAAAGCTTTTTCAACAATGGGGTATTGATATAGTAGGACCAATAAACCCTCCCTCTTCTATGCAACACAAATACATTATAACTGCAATTGATTATTTTACCCATTGGGAAGAGGCTGCACCTTTAAGAGTTGTAAACACCAATCAAGTTATCTTATTTTTAGAATATTTTATTATAACGAGATTCGGTGTTCTAGATTCCCTTGTTTTTGATAATGCCTCATATTTTTCATCAGTTGAGTTAACTCAATTTTCTTTAGAGAAAGGTATAAGGGTTAGATATTCAGCTAACTATCATCCTCATGGAAATGGTTTAGTTGAATCAACAAATAAAAATTTGTTGAAAATTCTCAAAAGAATTATCTCAACTCACCATCGTGATTGGCATAC
This sequence comes from Pseudotsuga menziesii, assembly GCA_001517045.1. Classification (NCBI taxonomy): domain Eukaryota; kingdom Viridiplantae; phylum Streptophyta; class Pinopsida; order Pinales; family Pinaceae; genus Pseudotsuga; species Pseudotsuga menziesii. Next base: position 359,955 of record LPNX010242100.1, on the reverse strand, counting down.
AGAGTTGTTTAATGCTCTTTGGGAAGATAGAGTAACTCCTAAAGCTGTAATAGGTAACTCACCTTTCTTCCGGGTTTATGGAGCTGAGGCCATTTTATCGCCAAATTTATTTTTACCTTCTTTACAGTTAGTCCAGTCTGTTCATAATGAATATTGTACAGCAATGGAGAAAATGATTAACACCTTATTAAAACTTGAGGAAGAAAGAGACAGGTCAAAACAACATTTTACAAAACATCAACAAATTGTTAAGTGCTGGTTTGATCAATCCTCAAGTTCTAACTGAGAATTCCAAGTGGGAGACTTGGTGTTAAAATGGGACAAAGTCCATGAGGATAAAGGAGATCATACCAAGTTTCAAAAACTCTGGTTAGGCCCATTTGTCATTGCTGAAAAGATAGGTCCAAGAACTTTTCGTTTGCAAACCCTAGAAGTCCAGTTCGAAACATTTCCGGTAAATGGGCTGATCCTAAAAAATATTTTTGCTCACTTTTTCAGACCCTAAATTTGTATATAATTTTGTATATGAGCTTGTTTATTGTACAGTTTTTATTCTTTTATTTTTTTCAGTCTGTAAATAATTTTATTTAAATTTTAAAGAACTTCATGTATATATTATTATAATAAAATTTTATAAAATTGTTGATATTTTGTACAATCTTTTATCAAACATAATTATGATAAATTCATGATTCTTATGTACATTCAAATATCATTTGATCCATGTAAAAAAAACTTCTCTTGAAACTTATTTTTCATTTTCTTAAATTAAAGATTCTTCCAGGCAAGTATTAATATATCAATCATTTGTATCTAGGATTGTCAAATCTCTATATATATGTTTCAAGATAATCGGTCACTAATGTACATACGTTGTTGAGAGGTCATTTGTAAATAAATAAGTCCTGTGGTTTAAACTCAGTTTGTTCATTAGTTTAAAATTATGGTATTAGACTAAGTCTTTTAAAAATTGGTTCAGAATGATCAAAGTTTCTTAAGTCTATTAAGAACCTATCATTATTTGTAAATATTTGTAAATATCATTTAGATTATTCCTCATTCTCCTATTTTATTTTGATAGTTAGGATGGCTGATTAATGTCTTTTTCAAAACTTGTACTTTGAAAAATATTTATGGATCTCTATCATTAGTCATTTCTTTTAAAGTTATTTACAATCTGGAAAAAATTTAGATCTGTTCCATTCAATAAAATTCTAAAATTTAAAATGAGAGATGAAAGGTCTTACTAATAATCCTATTTGATCAGGATCATAAATATCATCGGCATGACATTATTAGGAAGCTGATAATGGCTCTTGGTCGTAAGGTCAAGCGATAGGGGGTCTCATCACGAGCGAGCTGATTCATTTTTTGGTGATATTAGTGACTGACATTACCATTTGGTTACCATGCTAGGTAATGGTCTCTTATTTTATAAAATGTAAACTTTCAAACTCAATAAAGTGAAACATAAATTTGATTGAATAATAGGAGGTCTCATCACGTGCTAGCCTAATCATGATCATTAGGGCTGTCTAGTATAACTTCATTTATGATCATCAGGGTGATGGCTCTTGGTTAAAATATCAAGAGACAAGAGGTCTCATCATGAGCTGGCTTGATTATTCTAGGCAGTTCTCGTGAATGATACTATCACATCAAGTTATCTTGCCTAGATAGTAGTCTTCGGTCAAAGTAATTGTTTCTGATTTTTGGTTTATATTTAAAGCGAAAAAAAGAAAAAGAAGGAGAATCATTATATTCATGGAACAAATTCTAGAAATTTATCAGTGAAGTAGATTCCTATGACTTATACTAATGGTTCAGATTATTATTACTATAAGTACTTTGTTTTGATTAAGACATTCTTAAGCGTATCTTTAACAAAATTCTTCTTTGCAAAGATGGGGTCATTCTGAGTTATACTTGCGAATATAAATCAAATAATGGTTTTTATTAGACTAAGAATTTTTTATTGTTTTGAATAGATTTTAAGATTTTGTTTATACCATCATTTGAAAATTGTATGAGGAGAGATAACTGATTCACCCAGGTCGTCGCCATTTGTTGGTAGGAAAAAACCCTCTCAATTTTTTATGCATTGCTGAATAAAAATGACCAGTTTTCTTCTATGATTTATCATAAAAATTATATAAGAGTGTCATCAAAATCTTCGATTCTAAAGGTACTCTCAATTTAAGAAGAGTTAAGGGTTATACTAGAAATTTAGGAAACACTTTCATAAATTTAATAAATTAGTAGCTGTTAATCTTGTAATTTTATATATATAATCAATTATCATTATTATCATTATATCTGATTATATATTGATTCAAGATATTTAAATTATAGTCTCCTAAAGAGTTCTTTGGATTAAAATGAAAATGCATTTTGAACTTGTTACAATTTGGTTTTATTGGTTTCTTTTGACAAAGTATTCATCATTAGTTTTTTGTAATTTATATGATTAGGGTTGATGAATTAATTGAAATATTCTATTTTAACCCTAATAATATATTTTTACATAAAACTTTATCTTTTAATACTATGCCATTTTACAAATTCTGGAAAGTGTATATATGTTTCTGAAATAGCTAAAGTTTATTTTTATATATCATTTCGAATGTCTATAAAATCTTTATGTTATAATCATAGTAATCGATTTTTGATCTAGTGTTTAGTTTTTAATAAAATTTTCCATCCAATCATACTTTGCAATAGGTCATATGTTGATTTGGATTCAATGAGTTCATTCAAATCTATATAATTTTCTCCTTGAATATATTACATGCATAAATATGGTTTTGAACATTTAAATTATTATCCAAGGATGATCTTGGTGCTTGGTTGGATTTAGGAAACCCTAGGAGACATCATTGTTTGAAATGAAAACTTCACATCATCTATATTTAATAGCAAAATTGACTTCCACGTATGATCCTTGCCTATTAACGTTTGGCAGTCATGTGTTTGGTATAAGATATGAATTGTTGGTTTGATAACACCTGTTCAAAGGGATTTTAATATATAATAATTACCTTAGTCATAAGTGTTCATTTTAACATCATCCTATCTCACAGTTGTATTAATTTCATGAAAATAGTGGATTTTGAATATTTTGTAATGATTTCAGATCACATCAATTTGTTTGATGAATACTTGCGGTGGTTTGATGGTGAAATTCTCATGCATAGAAACCCGTCTAGGGTTACTCATTAGCTCTTCCAGAATCACGTAAGGGTTCATATCATGTATGTGTATTTGCATATCCTTATTCCTTAATTTTTTACAACGCCTTTTAATCCTTTGTCAAAGAAAGAACTGATAGTTGAACAGATGGCTCCCTTAAGTCGCTTTGAACTTTTTGGTCCAGGAATGTTAGAAGCTAACCCTCAAGTTCTTACCTTATTTGAGAAAATTGATTGGAAACTCTTCTTTTGGGGTTTCAACGGACACAATGGGGAAGTTACCAGACGATTTGCATTGTATTTTGATGGAAATGTTGCTCAGATAGGTGATTTACTGCTAGTCATAGATGAAGAATTTTTTTCAAAAGCTATGAGGCCACCTTGAACTAGTGAACACTGGTTCAAAGGGTCACGAATAGATAAGAAAAATTTTAAGCAGTTCCTTCTTCCATTGTCAAAGGAAGATGCACACCTTAAATTCAATTTTCCTGTAAAATATTTGAAGAATCAATGGCATTCTCCTTTTGAAGTCATTTCCAGGTATATCTCTTGTGATGGTCAGTATTCAAATATCCAATTATATCATCTGATAATTTTAATGGCTCTTAAGGGTTTGAAATTAAATCTTCCGTACTTTCTACTTCATAGTTTGCATAAAATGGTTGTTACGGTTCAACATAATATTGGTAATCAAGACCGTAGTCTTTTCCATCCTGGCCTGATCAAAATGTTAGTTCAATATCAGTTAGTTACAGTAGGAAAAACATGGGATGAATTCTTAAAAGAAAATGAGTTTGGGTTAACCCAATTTTGGCCTACCTACTTACCTAATACTTGTGCAAAACGAAGAAGGCCTTGCGAAGGAGAAGTAAAAGAACTGACTGATCATATAACTGATCATGAGGGGCTGGATAAGCTTTGTCTGATAGTTTAAAATGAGAAATTTTATACTTCGAACCTTCCTAAACAATCCAAAAGGGAAAACAAAGTGGGAGAGGGAAGTAAAATGGTTTTCCAGATGCACTTTGCTAAATCAACAGGTGATTTGTATTCTTAGAAAATGGAGGAGAGAGAGAAGCATGAGGTAAAAGGGAAAAATGCAGAAGGTGACAGTAAAAATCTTGAACAGAGCATGAGAAAATCTGAAACGTTAAATTGAATGTTTACTAGGAGTATGATTAGTCTTTCGGTTCCAAGAACCATGGAACAGAGTAGTGAACCCATCATTGTTGAAGATAATAGTGATAATGAGGATGACTCCCCTCCCCATGAAACCCCAATCAATGAATTTGAACAAGAATAGAGTAATAATCACAATGATGTGGTGGTATCTCCTAAGAGATTCATGAAATATAATTCACCATTACTAGCACAATTTGAGCATGAAGCTCGATTTGAATCACCATTGAATAATGAAGATTCTCTAGTAGAAACTTTAAAAGTAGTGAAGCAGTCAATTAAGCTTTCTAAACAACATAAGGTTGATCGATTAAAATACATTGAAGAAGCTCGTGATAGGTTGAAAACAGAGTTACAATAGCAAAAAAATGAATTGCTTATGTGGGCAGACCGATGGAAACAAATGAACGCCAAGAAGGATAAATACAAAGCAGAAAAGAAATTGTTAGCTGCAACTAATGAGAAATTACTGAAAGATGAAAAAATCCATGAAGAAAAAATATTGAAACTCAGGGCCAAGCTGTCAGAAGCTAGGAAATCTATCAAGTTACAGATCACAAAAACTTAGTCTATATTTAGTTATTGTGATTTCAATTTTGACAGGTAATAAAATGTTTTTATTAGCACACCTGCAAAATCATAGATTTTACAGGTATGTTTACAATTTGTATTGGTTTATTTTATTTTTAGTTATTGTGATTTTAATGAGAAATTAATATTTGTTATAGGTGTACATATTGTTGATATGCTGAAATGAATGAAGACTATTTTTGCTCTTCGTTGGCATTCGTTGATGCTTCTGGAAGAATTGGATACTAAAGAAAGCCATGTCATAGGTCGATTCATATAGGAAGAAGTTAATACAAGCCAGTCATTTAATTGACATTATTGTTTCATAGGATAAAACTTATCTTCCAGGTGCCTTCTTTGAGGAAATCTGATGCAACAGAATAAGGATAGAATTTTTTTCTTTATTATGTAGTGGTTGTTAGAAACTGAAGGGATATTTTTAGAATAGTTGTTACACAAAAACTGGAAGGAGGTACCGGTCTTATTATATAAGCTAGGAAGCTCAGTGTAGTAAGGGTCGATGGAGTATTGAAGGAAAAGACTTATTGGAAATATAATTACAGTTTCTGGTTTTAATTTGTTTACTGGAGTTTTACCTTCGTGGATAATTTTGGCTAGAGTTATCAAACTGGCATCACTGCTTGTTAATATTTTGAAAACTTAATATAATATATTTCGATATACTGTTTTTTCACCATACGTTTTATGCAATTGTAATGTGATATAATTGTATTTATTATGTGAAATTATACTCTGTTTGCACAATAATGATGTTTGATTGAGAATGTTATTGAGTTTTGTTAAGTGATATTTGTATTGATAATTAAAATTTGGTAATAAATACATTTCATATATATATTTTTTATTTCATTTGTATTTTCTACAATGTTTTCATGAATAAATATAATCTTGTTATTCAAATATTCAGTATTGAACATTAGTTATTAATTAATAGGACATCACAGAATAAATTAAAAATAGTTACCTATTTTAATTTTCTGTTGTTGTGCATATTCAACAAAGTGATTTTAGGATAATAATTTAAATATTTTCATTTGAATTGTTATTGCTAATCTCTTTGTTTATTTAAATAATTAATTGATAATTAATTTAGTTTTCCAAGTTGTTCTCAGCTGAGATAGGTTAGTCAGTTAGTTTTAATTCATGATTTTTTGTCCTAGATAGTTATTAAATTAGATTTAATTAGATTAGTTGGTTTTAAGTTTAAAAATTAGTTCTTCAGTTTAGAAAATTAAAAAAATAACAAAACCCCAAACCAGGAGAATTTCCTTAAGAAATAATTTTAGGATAACCTAGACTAAGAAAACTAACTCTAGGATTTATTTTAAGCAGTAATAAAATTTAGGATAAATTTTTACTAAATATTTTTACATTCTCCTTAAGAGGATAAATTCAGTTGGTAGCAGGACCATAACCTGTGAGATTTTTCCATTCCAAAAACACCTGGAGCTGTTCTAAGTGACTTGTGTGGGATTAATCTCCTTAAGTTGGCCAAGTCATAAAATATGGCCAAAAAGACGTTTGCACCGGTTGCAAAGATGGACTCAATTATACTAGTTCTTGCACTAGCAGCTAGTAAGTGTTGGGAGGTTCACCACATGGATGTAAAGAGTGCCTTCTTGCATCGTGAACTATAGGAGGATATCTATATGAAGAAGCATGAAGGTTTCCAAGAGGATCCTTCATTGGTATGTAGGCTGAAAAAATCACTGTATGGACTCAAGCAAGCCCCCAGGGCTTGGTATGAAAAAATGGATGCTTTCTTGCTTTCAATTGGCTTCACAAGATGCAAATAAGACCCTAATGTGTATTTGTAGAAAAATTATGTTGCCTTGCAGGTCATTGTTCTTTATGTTGATGATATTCTTATTATAGGTTACTGCACCAATTCAATTGGCCAAATTAAGAACTCTTTGCAAAGTGAATTTGGTATGACAGACCTAGGATTGCTAAGGCAATTTTTGGGCTTAGAAATGGAGTAAAATGGAAAGGGAATCATGTTGAGTCAGACATATTATGATTCATACCTACTAAAGAAGTTTAATATGGCTGAGTGTAAGGAATCCAAGCCTCCCTTTCTTTCTGGTATTAAATTACATGAATTTGGCAATTCGCCAATGGTGGATATCACACTCTACAAGAAACTAGTGGGAAGCTTGCTCTACCTAACTCATACAAGACCTGATTTGTCTTATGCTGTGAGTTCTATATAAAGACACATGCACCAGCCACATGAGCTCCATTGGAAGGCTGTTAAAATAATTCTTCAATATGTCCAGGGAACTAAGAAGTTCAGAGTGCACTACACAGCTAGTTCCTCACTTCAACTAGTTGGATTTTGTGATTCAGATTGGGCTGGTGATCCAATTGATAGAAAGTCAACATCAGGTTTTGTCTTCATGTTTTCTGAGGGTACTATTTTCTGTTCAAGTAATAAACAACACACCATCTCACTTTCATTAGCAGAGGCCGAATACAGGGAAGCAGTCAATGCTGGAACTCAGTGTGTTTGGTTGTAGGGAATTCTTTGGGAGTTTGGTGTCACAATTGATTCTCCAACCAACATTTGGGTGGATAATTAGAGTGCCATCAAGATATCTACCAATGCAGTACAAAGGAATAGTATAAAGAACACATATATTCACATGCATTACATTCAAGGCTTAGTGCATAATAAGGTGATCTCACTACAGTATTGCCCATCCACCGAGCAAATTGGCGACATTTTTACCAAGGATTTCACTGAGAAGACCTTCACTTACCTAAGATATTTGCTTGGGGTGAGTGAAGGATGGTAATTTGTTGTTATATCATTGCATGTCCAGCCCCATGTCCATTATTGAGGGGAGGTGTTTCCCATGTGGGTTTCCTTCTTTTCTCGGTTTCACATGGACAAATAGAAATAGAAATTTATGATTATGTACTTGAGGTGACTTGAGCCATTATTGCCAAGGCATTCATAATTTGTGAGAATAATTATTTTTTGTATTAAGGGAGGGTGTTAGAACATTAATCCATCATTAGTACCTTAGTTACACTAATTAGTCAATTTTATTGCTTTTTTAAGATTTAATACACTATGAGGTGGACTATGGGTGCTTAGGTGGACATATGCCATGTCAAGTTGAGGTTCTATGACCCACATGGGTACTCCAACCTAGTCATCCAGCCACATATGCAGCCATCATTGCTGGTGTGCTCCCATTCATTGAATGTGGATAGGCAAGTTGACTTGGGGTGCTAGAGTGGGATTTTGCCCAAAGTTGGCTTGATTTGGTGCAATTAATGTTGCATTGAGAGTCTAAAAAAATCTAGTTTTCCAGATCCAAACTATACAAGGTGTAATCATTGACCCAACACACATCAGCCATGCCACTTCAGCAATTCGTGGCCATTTGGAGAGATTTGGGACGATATTGTCACACCTAGAGGGGTTTGATGCCAATTTGGCAATTTTGGGATTTTTTCTCACAATTGGCTTCCAAATCCATCCAAAAATATTATTATAAACCTATTAATAACAATTTAAGAGTTAGAAAGTCCAAAATTATCTTGTTTCCAACTATCATTGTGTGTAATTTAACTATAATTTGATGGTTTTTGTTGAATCATGCACCCAAATTTGATTTGTGAACCTCACTAATGCTCATAGATTCTCCTGTGGTTCTAATTACTCACTTGCTGGTTCGAATTTCTCACATTACTTCAAAAATATGACATAGAATGTTATAAATGTAATAACCATGGACATATGGAAAGAGATTATAAATTGAAGACTCATACAAGGAATACTATTGCAATCAAACCTCAAAACACCAAACAAAAGAAGTAGTGGAAAGAGAAGGAAGACATGGAAAGTTCCATGATTGCTTTATGTGCAACTAAAAGCCAAAAATCATGACACTTGGATGGTGGTTGTTCAAAACATATTACCAGTGACTCAAGAAAATTAATAACACTAAAAGATAATAAGGGAAAAGTCATTTTTGGAGACAGTCTGTCTTCCAAAATAATGGGCAAAGGAACAGTTGTTGTAAATAGCAAGATCAAAACAAAAAATGTTTTGCTAGTTGAAAATATCAAGCCTAATATTCTCAGTGTAATTCAAACATGTGACCAAGGACACATTTGCATATTTGACTCATAAAAATGTTAAATCAAGAATAAGAAATCAGGAAAGGTCGTTGGCATTGTTATCAGAAATACAAACATTGTATACATCTTGGAAAATGAAAACCAAAGATACCTAAGTATGGTAGATGAAAGTTGGTTATGGAACAAAAGGCTGAGACATTTAAGTTTTGAAAATATTTCCAAAATAAGAAAAAAGGAAGTTGTAAGAGATCTACTGAAAATTGCAGTTCCTCTAAATTCTGTATGTAAACATTGTCAACATGGGAACCAAACAAAAGCCAACTTTAAAATAGAAGAACATATGACCTCACACCCTGTGGAAATAATACACACCTAACTTTTTAGACCAACCAGAACTAAAATATTGCAAGGATATCACTATTTCATGTTTCTCATTGATGATTACACAAGGATGACATGGGTGGCATTCCTCAAAGAAAAATGAGAAGCTTTTGAAAAATTTAAAATATTCAAGGCAATGACTGAAAACGAGTTAGGATGAAAATCAAATGTCTTAGATAAGATAATGGGGGAGAATTCACCTCAAATGAATTCAATGAGTTATCTGAAGGTAATGAAATTAAGAGACAATTCTCAGCTGCAAAAACTGCTCAACAGAATGGGGTTGTTGAAAGGAAAAATAGAACAGTCCAAGAAGCTGCCAGAACTATGCTTAATGAAACAAAATTGTCAGATTCATTTTGGAGAGAATATGTATACACAATTGTCTACATACTTAACAGAGGACAACTCAAAGTAAATAATGATAAGACCCCCTATGAATTTTGGTATGAAATCCCAACCTCAGTCAAATATTTTAAAGTGTTTGGCAGTAACTGTTACATCAAAAGAAACACAGATGACCTTGGAAAGTTGAACTCCAGGATTGATGAAGGAATATTTTTAGGATACTCATCCACCAAAAAGGAATATAGGTGTTATAATAAAAGGTTACATAAAATTGTATAAAGTGCTGATGTGAAAGTAGATGATATAAAATCAAGGAAATAGAAAAATCTTGACAGCATTGAAAATACATATGGTGATGAAATAAAATACTTGCGAAAGGATGAGAGCATTCATAACAAATAAGAAGACATATAGAAGGAATATACACAGGAAGATGGTGGAGACTTCCCTAGACTTGACAATAAAACTCCTTCTAGAAGGGTATAAACGGATCATCTGAAGTCACAAATCATGGGTGATAAAAATGCTAGAGTCAAAATAAGAAGACAACTGCCAGATGTGGAACAAGCCCTACTCTCAATAGTAGGACCCAAGAAATTTACAGAAGCCAGAAAACATGATGAATAGGTCAAAGCCATGAATGAAGAACTAGATCAGATTGAGAAAAATGAAACCTGGGAACTTGTCGTAAGACCCGAAGATAAGAACATTGTAGGAACCAAATGAATTTTTAAAAACAATTTCAATCAAGATGGACAAGTAATAAAGAACAAATCAATATTGGTTTGTAAGGGGTATGCCCAAGTGGAAGGTATTGATTTTGAAGAAACTTATGCTCTTGTAGCTTGACTTGAAGAAATCAAAATGTTTTTGGCACTATCATGCCATAAAAACTTCAAAGTATATCAAATGGATGTCAATTCTGCATTCTTAAATGGAAAACTAGAAGAATAAGTATATATTGAACAACCTTAAGGATTTATCTTGTTAGAGAACAACGACTATTTATATAAACTGAAGAAGGCTCTTTATGGTCTCAAACAAGCTCCAAGAGTGTGGTTTTCAAGACTAGACAGTTACTTCAAGCAACAATGTTTTAAAAGAGGAGCCACTGAAAGTAATATTTACCTAAATGTTGAAGATAAAAATATGATCATTGTTGTTGTCTATGTGGATGATATCATATTTGGAAGAAATGTTCAAATCCTAAGTTATAGTTTTCCTCTAAAATGAAGAAATAATTCGAAATGTCAATGTTGGCTGAATTGACATTCTTCTTGGCATTGCAAGTCTACCAAACAAACGAAAGAATTTTCATATCTCGAACTAAATACATCAAAGATATGTTGAAATTTTTTAAAATGGAAGATTCCAAAAATGTTTCTACTCCCATGGTCACTGTTTGCAAGTTAAGTAAGGATGATGAATCTCTGGAAGTAGATCTTACCATGTTTAGATCCATGATTGGTAGTCTGTTATATGTGACAACCATAAGACCAGATGTGATGCAAGTTGTTGGATTAGTATCTAGATTCCAGTTAGCTCCCAAAGAAACACATGTAATAGCAGTAAAAAGGATTTTCAAATATATAAAAGGTACTATGGAGTATGGTTTATGGTATCCGAAAGGAAAAGACTTTACCTTGAAGGTGTTTATTAATGCAGATTGGGCAGGGAGTGTTGACGAACAAAAGAGTACTAGTGGAGCATCATTTTTTTCTGGGAAATTTTTTAGTACCATGGTCAAGTAAAAAACAATAATCCATTTCACTCTCTATAGCAGAAGCATAATATATTGTTGCCACCTCATGTTGCACTCAGGTTATTTGGATGAGAAAAACCCTAAAAGATCTACTAGTAAAATATGAACATCCAATAGTGATCAAATATGATACCACTAGTGCTATAAATATGTCTAAAACTCATATCATGCATTCTAACACAAAACATATACCAATCAAGTATCATTATCTAAGAGAATAGGTATCTCAAAAATCTATCAAATTATAATACATTCACACAAAAGAATAGATTGCTGACATTTTCACCAAACCACTACCTAAGGAAGCCTTTGAGCGTCTTAGATAGAAAATGGGAGTAATTATGTTACAAAGGTATTAAAAATAAAAACTCAATCTCAGGGGAAGATATGATGATAGGGGGAGCTGTCAAACAAAGAGGTTCCTTTGTCATTGGTGTCAAAGGGGGAGAATGATTAAATATTTTTCCATTGATTCCAAATGGGGAGATTGTTGAGAATATAGTTGTAATTGATGTCAAAGGTGTTCACAAATGAAAAAGGAATAACCAATGGATATGGTGGTAGACTAAAGGTTGTAGGTATCAAGAATAACAAAGGAATAACCCTTTTACAAGTTACGGGTTGCAAGGTGAATGACAAACAAATAACCCTATAGAAATTTGAATGACTAAATATCGATCATCCAATGTTGTCACTGAATGAACTGTCGCAGAGGATTTCCACAAAGAAATTGAGTAGATCCGCAAAGTAATGGTGAGTTTTGAATTCGATCTAAAATCGATAGTCAGGAAGTATCTCACATGAGATCCAACAGCTAAGGATCAGTTCCACAAAATATAGGAAAGAGGTTGAATTTCCACAAAGGACTAAGATTGGATGACAGAGGTTATTCCTGTCCTAGATCCAACAGTTGAGAATCAGCTCCACAAAATAAAGGAGAAAGGACGAAGTTATGCAACAATCAAGATCATATGACTTATATTAGTCCTGAAAGAAATCGACGACATGGAAGGAAAATGTGGAAAGGGAATTGCAGAAGTAACGTTTAAATATTTCATGAATCCACAAACCACAACTCGCAATCCAAAATATCAAGGATCAGGAAAGACTCTACAAGAGATCAACGGTGTGGAAGAAAGATTGCAGAAAGAAGTTTGTGAAAAGGATATTGCAGAAAGGAGCTTACAGAAATAATCTTGTCAAAATGATCTTGAAAAAAGGAGTTTGAGGAAAGGAAAAAGCGGATAGTCGACATCCCACATCCCACATCCCACAATCTAGAGATCAACGGTTAAGGAAAATCCCAATGAAAATAAATGGTGGGAAATTGCTGAAACATAAAATTGGTGCAGAAATATGATTTACAAAGAAATAGGTAGAGAAGATCATATGTCCAGTGTGTAAATTGAACCCAATAGATAGAAAAATTACACTCACAAAATTGCTAATCAAACATGCAAAATTAACACCAAAGGAGACTGAAATTGGAGCATAACACTGATCTATATTGAGTAAGTATACAATAGCCAAAATTATGAAGTAATAGGCTGCTGTAATATATAATTATAGAATCAAATGCATAAATATTCCATTCAAAATAGTCAAAAAGCAGGCTTACCAAATCTAGTCAAATCCCCCATAGGTGCATAAAGCAGTTTCCAAATCTAAGTAGATGCTCATGAATTTTCTAAGTCAAGTCAGAAAGCTAAAGAGGGATGGAAAGAAAACTTACACATGCTTTTAATTGGAGGAAAGGAGGGAAGATGATGTGGGAAAAAAACAAGTCAACTACACCTAGTCTAGCTTTTTTTTTTCCTTAAATCAGAAATAAAACAAGGAAGCTTTTTAGAAAAAGCAGATATGTGCTTTAGAGAATATGGAATAAAGAAGACATGCTAAATTGGGTTTCTAGGATGTTTCCCAAGTTCTCCATGACTCATTTTTAGCATGTTTTGAATTCTAGGACATGTAGAAGTAAACTAACATAGAATGGAATCGAGGAAACTAGGTAATAAGACAAAACCAATTAAATTAATGTCTAATGTAGGTAAATATGGGTTGATTACTCTAACACTCCCCCTTAAGCCTGGATTTATGGGTAAATATAATAAAACTATAGGGCCTAGAAACAAGGCTTAGTCACTCTTTACATATTTCTTTTCCATACAACCAAGGAAAGAGGCAAAAACCCAGTGGGAAAATCCTCCCTTAAACATGGACATGAAAAGAAAAATTTGGAAATATTGTCATCAATAATGCTTCACAACATGATTATGAATCCCCAGCAGTTATTTGAGATTGCTAAAGGTCTTCTCACAAAAAACTTTGGTGAATATGTCTACTACTTGTTCTGAAGATGCACAGAAGAGTAGATGTAGTGCATATGGATCTCAATGTGCTTGGTTCACTTTTTCTAAACTGGATCATTGCATATTTGAATGTTTCCTTTATGATCAGAGTAGAGAATGGTCGAAAACTATGATTTGAAGCCACATTCTCCAAGTATCCCCTGCAACCACAAACATTGAGTTGTTGCATTTACAACTCCTCTATACTCCTCTTCTGTAGATGGGAGTGCTATGACACTCCGCTTCTTGCTTTACCAGTTGATTGGTCATTCCAAAATCATGAACACATATCCTAATGTAGACTTTTGATCTATGTTTTCACCTGCGCAATCACTGTCAGTTAACCCAATCAAATCAAGATCATATTTTTCCTTGTAGAAGATCCCATGAGTTCTTGTTCCTTGAACAAAGTTTAGCATCCTTTTGGCTGCTCTCCAATGGATCTCATGAGGCTGATCCATGTATCTTGAAGCCACACTAACTGTGTAATATAAATCAGGTCATGTGTGTGTAAGATAAAGAAAACACCCAATCAACTGCCTATACAGTGTATTATTTTCCTTAAGAGAAGAACCTGCGTATTCAAGCTTAACTCCTGAAAGGAAGGGAGTCTTACTTAGCTTGCAATATTTCATGTTGAACTTGTTGAGAAAATATAGAGCATACTTGGACTGATGTACTTTGATTCCATGTTGGTATTGAGCAATTTTGAGACCCAAGAATTGGCTCAACAATCCCAAATCTGTCATAGAAAATGCATGGTTTATTGCATCCTTCAAGGAGAAAATATCTTTCTTTAAAATTCCTGTGATCAGTAGGTCATCCACATACAAGAAAATAATAATCAAAGAACCATGAATCAGCTTCAAATATACATAAGGATCAGACTTGCATCGAACAAAACTAAGTGATAGCAAAAAGCCATCAATCTTGGCATACCAAGCCCTGGGGGCTTGCTTGAGCCCATACAACGATTTATTTAACCTACACACTAAAGATGGATTAGAAAAAAACCATTCAGGTTTCTGCATGTAAATATCCTCAGTTAGGTCTCCATTTAGGAAATCACACTTCACATCCATGTGATGTACCTCCCACTGCTTCAAAGCTGCAATGGCTAAAGCTAGACTTATGGAGTCCATCTTTTCCAATGGTGCAAAGGTTTCATTGTAGTCAATACCATGTACTTGTGAGTAGTCCTTGGATACCAATATTTCCTTATATTTCAAAGGTGAACCATCAGCAAAAAACTTAGTCTTGAAAACCCACTTACATTCAACTAGCTTCCTCCCTGGGGGAAGAGCAACCAGTTCCCAAGTGTTGTTTTTCTAGAGCAAGATGAATTCTTATTTCATGGATGTTTGACATATTGGATCATGTGCTGCATATTCATATGTTTGTGGATCTGATTCAACCATCATATATCACTTCTCAACAAATAGATAATCTTTCACACAAAGGGCACTCTCAAATTGATATCTAGTCCTCCTAGTGTCATTCGGATTTCCAGCTAGTTCCCCAGCTGCATGAATGGTATTTGATTCCCATTTTGGTCTTGTAAGACTGTTAGGATATGCAATAAAATCATTATTATCATACATATCAGAATATTAAAACTCATTAGTCTCTCCACTTACAATCAATGGTTCTGGTGGTGAAGAAGACTCTCCAACTTCAATTGCTACTAAAGGCTTTTATTGGAATTGAAGACTTATTTCAATGAAATATTTGTTAGTGTTCAAGTTGATCAGATTGTACCCTTTTGAATATTTAGAATACCCAACAAATAGGCAGTCTTGTATTTGGGGTTGCAAAGCCTTCCTCTTTTCAGTTGGAATTCTAGCCCAAGCCTTTGAGCCAAAAATCCTGAATTGGGTCACATCTAGCTTGTGCCCACTCCAAGATTTGAAAGGATTCATACCATAAAGATGCTTATGAGGCACCCTATTCTGGATGTAGGATGCAAATTTTATATCCTAGGCCCAAAAATTTGGCAGCAAAGTCTTAGCCTCCATCATGCAAGTTGCCATCTTTTTAAGTGATATGTTCTTTCTCTCAGCAACACCATTTTGTTGTGGTGTGTAAGGGATCAAATGATGCATATGAATACCTACATATTTACAATACTAAAAGAACTCAAACTTGACATACTCATCACCATTGTTAGATTTGAGGATCTTGAGTTTCCTCCCAGACTGGTTTTCAACCAAGGCTCCAAAGAATTTGAAGAGGTCAAAAAATTCATACTTATGCTTTAGGAAGTGAACCCAACAATATCTGGAAAAGTCATCTATGAAGTTCAATGCATATTTGTCTTGACTCATCGAAATATGAGGTAGTGGACTAGAAATGTCACTGTGGATCAGCTCAAGAGGTGTAGAGGCTCTCTCATGACTAGCTTTCTCATACTTGTGCTCTGGGTTTTTCCCTAGGATACAACCTTAACAGACTTGTTGGGCTATAGGGAAGACCCGGGGTTTATAATTTTAATTTCGCACCAACAAAAAGACCCACAGTGTTGGCCCTTTCGGCAACAACCTATGAATAGGTTGCATTCTCACCCGAAACAGCTATGGGGTGCCGCAGAATCAAGTTTCTGCAAGCAGAAGAGGGATATTACTGTACCTTTAGCCTTAACAACAAATATTTATACCAAATAGAACTTCGATATTCACTTAATTAGCTTCGTAGTTGGATAAAAGACTTTTCTTTCTTAACCCTTAACTGGGAATTCACAGCGAAGTTAATATTTAACAGTTATCTTACTTTAACATTCACCTACTTATCAAAAGCATCAAAACATAACATAAACCACACAAAAGAACCACAACACAATATATAACATGGTTCACCCCCAGTGTAGGGGCTACGTCCACAAAATTGTGCTTTTATTCCACTTCTTACAAAACAACAGTTCTGATCTGTGCACTGAGCAGCAGATCCATCCTTCAAGTCTAACTACGCACTTATCTGCAGTTCCTTTCTTACAATCTCTAACTGCGCACTCAGCTGCAGTTCCTTCCTTACAAAAACCCTCTGCTCACACAGCTACAGAGGTCGTCCATGCACACAGCTGGGACTTGACCTTAAAACCCAAAAATAGATATAACTTCTTTGCATCATACGATCCTCATTTCATTAGATGATCTTGACATCTTTACATGAGTGCCTATTTATACAAGTGCACTATTACAAAATCATGGGCTTACACCCAAAAATTATGGACAATTACAAAAAGAGGGCTTTGAATCAACCCCGATACCCCTAAGACTATTTTGAGTCACAACTCCACTTACAAGCTTCCACAAAAAGCACGGAGTTACCAAAATTAAGGACCATTAAGGTGTGCGCCCCAACAGGCCCCTAAGACTCACTAGTGTCCCATCTTGGGACACTCTGCTGCTTGTCTGGTGGGAGAATCTTGTTGGTGAAGATAGTAAACTGTTGTTGGCTGCTTGATCCTTCTCTACTAGCTCCTTTTGCACTCTGTCGAGTTCTGTATCCGTCTGCATCTCTGTAACCATCATCTTTAATTTTCCTGCCCTCCTGTTCCCTTATATGCCTGTCATCACTGTCATCCCTTCTGCTACTTCTACCATGGCCGCAGCTTGCTTGATCCTTCATCCTTTCATCCTTAGAAGACTACCTATGTTCCTTATGCTGCTATCTTCCTTCGCAATATTTATGATGGTCATGGGAATCATTGGGCCTTCTAAATCTATCAGCGACTCCATCCCTCGAACTGCCTCCCGAACATTTGACCATCCACAACTTTGGGTCCTTAACAGATGGTACCCCTGTGATTGCATGCCAATGTACTTTTGCATAAGACAAATAGCATGCCTCCATTCTGCTGAGTCAGGAGGATACATATCGAGATCCTCTGGAGTCTTTCCTGAGGGTTTGTGCCTTTCTTCGTTCCGTTTAGAGCGAAATTCTGCCTTAAATTTCTTCCTGGTTGAACATGTCTGCATAGGTGGATGCAGCACTGGGGGAGTTTAGATGCAGTTCGATTGCTGATAAGGTTCTGCAGACCCGTCTATTCAAATTCTCTCAACAGTTCCTGAAGTTCGCAATCAGCTGACATGGACTCAATTGTAAGACTCAAGGAAATGCGTAATGCGATTTTTGCAGGCCTGGGTGTCTTCTTATAGAATCCATCGACCAAATATGACAGAGATCTTATCCAAACGGTGCTAGATTTCTCAGGATCTCATTATTATAGGAAGTTAATGCAGTTAATGTACCAGCGCCGCCAATTCTAATTTTTTCCAACGGTCGAATTTTGAGCTCCGACACACCTGTCCTTCTTTGGCACCACCAGTAACTCTGGCTGCGCCATAATAAGGATATTCAACACTTGCTAACACCGGCTTCGATAGGGCTTCGAGCTTTGACCTACGACAGAATGTCTTCCACAGCCTCAATGATTCCTACTACGAGCATGTTATCTAGCTCCACCTTGACTTTTTCTTTATACTTAGGGTTCAACCTATAAGGGCGCTGCTTCACAGGCTTCACATCAGGTTTCAAAGGGATTTTTATCACTCCTATATCACCAAGGATACCTTTCATTTCTGAGAACGTCGTCGGGAATAGGTCCTGATACTCATGGAAAAGTTGGGTCACTTTGCTTACCATTTCTTCATCCCAATAATCTCCAATAGTAGCATACTTAGGATTTTATTCTGACCCAATGTTTACTTGCCTTGTCTTCAAGGGCTGAGTCACTTCTGGTGCTTCAACTGCTGGTCCATTTACTTCACAGTGTCCTTCCGAATCAGGAATTTTTATGTTGCATGGGTCATCATCCTCGTCAATTGCGAGGTTATAGCATTCTACTGCATTGGGTTCTTGTTCTTTCCAATCAGGTTGGTACTCGACTATTTCTTTACCATCAAACACCTTAGTGTGGATCATCCTAACAAACGCATCCAAAGCAGGGAAAGCCTCATTAATAGAAAATGTAAGCACAAAACTATCAACAAGACTATCCCAACTTACAGTACCCTAGCAAAGCTCCACCTCTGCATACCAATTCTTCGCGATAGGTTCCAGGGTGTGCACAAACCGATGTACCCATTCTTCACGAGGGACATGCTTCCATGCTTCGTAACACTGCTCCAAATGTTCTTGAGGGCTAGTCTGACCATTAAACCTGCTTCGCACCTCCTGAGGTTGATCCATGAATCTGAGGCAAAGAAGCTTTTGACAAGCTTCCCAAATCTGAATATACTTCTTATGACCATTCCAACATCTAGCAGCTGTGGCTTTGAATACTGAATCTAGAGTCTGCATTTTCTGTGAATCTGGTACCTGCTCTAAAAATTGCACAATAAAATCTACTGGGTCTGTCAAGCCATCAAAAATAGGTAAGACTCTTGTTTGTGAGCCAAGCTATTACGTCCCCATGCCTCCGACCGGCTAGGAGGACGTGATCACCATGACGTTAACCATGTGGGCTAAGATCCCATGAACATGTACATGCACAAAATTGTTGAAACATGATGCTTAAACAAGAGCTTTAAACTAGAATATACACACATGAATATTTATCAAGCACGGGTGCAATTATTCAACATACATAGCTACAATCATGTATCTTGCACAGCGGAATTAATCATGCACTCACACAAGTAATCATTCAACATGTTCATTTCATATCATTAACAGTCAACATGGTTGCAGAAGTAAAATGCACAAGATCACTTATCTTATGAAGAAGTCATTCTGCAACTAGCTATGTCGCTGCAACGTTCCACCCAACCATAGGCTAGCGTGCTCCTTAATCTCTCAGCAACGCTACCATCCCCGAGCTGGGCATGATTCTCCGAGGAGTAAGGGAACAAGCAGGCTTACACATAGCCAAGGATATACAAAACACAGCCAAGCCAACACAGTTGGGTTTATCAAGCCATCAGGGAGTTGGGAAAGGCTAAATGCTAAGCTGGTGAGCCTATTATAGAGCTAAGAACACCTACACTAGAACTAGCCTGACCTTTAAGACACCCAAACACACCCAACACAAGTAATTAGTCCCTTCTCTGCTAAACAGTCCCTCAAGCCCTGCATTCCCTTCCAGTGCTATTCAGAGGTGATGGAGAAGAAGGCCAGCCCTCTAGCTCTATCTGTGTGGTTTCTAGCCACCAGGTTTATCAAGAAAACCAAGCCCCCATCCCTGCTCCCAACACAGTTCGAAGACCAACCATTGCACTCAGGAAATCAATTCAGTTGTCACAGCTTAAACAGGGAAACAATTCCTGAGTCATTCTTGGCCCTATCATGGCCAAAATGACTCTCTAGTGAATTTACAACAGTTCCCAAACACAACAGCAAACACAATTCCAACAGGGGGAAATCAGTAGTCCGTCTAGGGAAAGGAAGCAAGTGGAAAAGGAATTACACAGGCCACCACACAGTTCTTAAGCGTGAAATGACTCCCTACAGGAAATCATGGGTGATAGTGGAAAAATAGCTCTCCGCTTGCTGTGCATGAGAGAACCACAGCAGCAAAGTAATTCGTGGATAAAAGAGCATGGCTCTCAGCTCACTGCATCAGTTGGAAAAACCAGGAAAAATTACCTGTGCGTGAGACCAGCAAACAGAAGATGGTTCATGCGTGGAGATGAACAACAAAATCGTGAGGTCGCGAATTGGAGAGTGCGTGAAGATTTTTCCTGCCATCGTGAAGTCAACAGTGGGTGGAGTGTGCATGTGGGTGAGGACTGACAGTCCTACCACCCCACTCCCAAAGATCATAACTGCCTCAACCACCAGCAGCCTTTCTTAATGAAAGTGGTTGGAATAAAACAGGGTAAGAAGACACATGGATTTTCACCCTATTGGCCAAAGTTGGACAAATTCCCCCACATCCTCATCCTTGGGAAAATCATGCCCCTTTCTCATTTTAGTTGCCGTGATCATAGCTGGTCAGATTCATTTAATTAATTATAGATGCGTATTTACATGATGACCAACATAATATATGCCGCATTCCCCGATATGCCATCGGTGACAATTTTAAATCCAAAACATAGCATAACCAACCAATGGTGGGGCCTTGGCCTTTAGCTCCGCACTATGATCATTTACAATATATACATCATCATATACATCTAATGCAATGGGGTCCCCTCCCCCTTCAATAGCACTGTCCTCAATGCTTTACAAAATTGAACAAAATGCTACACTGGTATCGCCTCAGTGTTCCGCAAAATTGAACAAAAATGGATGTGCCAATCGCATAGCATCCTCCAGCTCCCAAGTAGCCTCTTCAGGTCCGTAGTGCTCCCATTGCACCTTTACCTGACCTATGGCTTAGTTCCGGAGCATTGTGACCTTCCTGTCGAGGATGCGCATTGGCTCGATTCGGAACTCTCCTTCCGGTTCAACCTGAATCACATCCTAATTTATCACATGGTTAGGATCATGTACATATCTCTTAAGCAAATAAACATGAAAAACATTATGAGCTCTAGTGCTAGCAAGAAATGCAAGTCTATATGCAACTGGCCCTATTCTTTCAAGCACTTCAAACGACCCACAGTATCTCGGTGACAACTTGGCACAACTACCAAGCTTCAAGGAACTCTTCCTTTCCCTCACTCTGAGGTAAACATGATCTCCAACACTGAAATCCCTGTTCACCCTATGCTTATCTGTATAGCTTTTCTATCTGTCCTGTACTGCTTTCAGATTCTGCCTAATCTTTACGACCTCTTACTCCATTTCCTTAAGAAATTCTGGCCCAAGCACAATCCTGTTCACTGAATTATCCCAAGTTACTGGTGTCTTACACCTTCTTCCATACAAATATTCATACGAACTCATCCTCAAGGATGCTTGATATCCATTGTTATAAGCAAACTCTACCAAGTTTAAGTAATCTTCCCACTTGGTTGGTTTGTCCATCACATACATGCGAAGCATATCTTCAAGCACCTGATTAACTCTCTCTGTCTGCCCATCTGTCTGAGGATGGTATGCAGTGCTGAAGTTTATCTTTGTACCCAAGTCTGCAAACAACCCCTTCCAAAAGTTGGAAGTGAACTTGACATCTCTGTTAAAGACTATTGCCTTCAGCAATCCATGCAATTTGAATATCTCCTTCATGAAGATCTTTGCAATGTCGTCAGTCTGATGCGTAGACTTAAACAGTATAAAATGTGCTGCCTTTGTCAACTTGTCCACCACAACCATGATGGAATCATGTTGTCTCCAAGTCATTGGCAATCCTGTAATAAAATCCATGGAAATAACTTCCCATTTCCATTCTAGAACTGGCAAAGGCTGCAACAAACCTACTAGATGTTGATGCTCAACCTTTACCTGTTGACATTTCATACACCTTGAAATGTTTT
Organism: Pseudotsuga menziesii; assembly: GCA_001517045.1. Lineage (NCBI taxonomy): Eukaryota > Viridiplantae > Streptophyta > Pinopsida > Pinales > Pinaceae > Pseudotsuga > Pseudotsuga menziesii. The sequence continues at coordinate 337,703 of LPNX010242100.1, read as the reverse complement.
CAGCCATGTCCTTTTTCATACCTGGCCAAAAGTACTACTTTCTAGCTGTAGCAATTGTCTTCTGATATCCTGGGTGACCAGAAAACGGAGCTTGATGTATTTCATCCATAATAACTCTCCTCAAACCTGCTACATCTAGAATATAAATTCTACCTTTATAAGTGAGAAGTCTATCTTCTTCCAATTTATATCCATCATACCTTTTCTCAAGACTTTTCTACTGCAATTTGTCTTTTACCTGCTCATACAATTCATCTCCAGCAACATGACTAACAATCTGTTGCCTCAAATCTGATTGGAAAATACTAAGAGATGCCACATGCATTTCCTGCACCTTCCTGCTGAGTGCATCAGCTACCTTATTCTCCTTTCCTTTTATGTGCTTGATCTCAAAATCAAACTCACATAAAAAATCCAGCCATCTTGCTTACCTAGCATTCAGAGTAGGCTGATCAAATAGATACTTCAGACCACAATGGTCTGTCCTAA
>LPNX010242100.1:271359-328035 GCA_001517045.1 Pseudotsuga menziesii | reverse complement strand
TGTGTTTTGAACTTCCCTGGAAACTTCAGGAATTTGCTGTCATACAGGAGCACTAGGTCTCGGATCTGGAAAGTCTTATTCTTAATGTGTCTATCATGCCAGGCTTTTTCTCATGCTTTCTGCACTGTCTGATGGAATCCAGTGATGAATCTGTCTTCTTCCAAGGTAAGCAGTTGTGCTAACCGTTCCGCTACCATGGCTATATCAGTCATCTCGGTAATCTGAGCGACTCTTAAGCTAGGAAGAATATACTCCATAGGCATAACAGCCTCCTGTCCATATACCAAGCTGAAAGGTGTGTGTCCTGTAAGTTTCTTGCATGTGGTTCTGTATGCCCACAGCACAGCGTTAACTCTGAGATCCCAGTCATTCCTTTGATTATTGCAGATCTTCGTAAGAGCATTTTCTAAAATCTTATTGAAGGCCTCGACCGTACCATTAGCTTGTGGGTGGTAGGGAGTGCTCTTATAGTGCTGAATCTGGAATTCTTCTGCCAATGCCTCAATAGTGTTGTTCAAGAAGTGTGTGCCTTGATCACTCATCAAAATTACTGGGCATCCAAACCTGCTGATGATGTTTTCAAAAAGGAACTGTGCAGCTGTAGCAGCATCACAATTTCTTACTGCCTCGGCCTCTGCCCATCTGGTGAGGTACTCTGTTCCAGTGATGATGTATCTCGCACCAGTGCGCTTCCCGGTTGGGTTGATTGGACCCACAAAATCGATAGCCCATTTGTCGAATGCGCGCAGCGTGACCTGCGATCGCAGCGGCATTTCATCGTGGCGCGAGGGTTTTCCTACCCTTTGGCAGATATCGCAGCATCTGCAGAATTCCTTTGTGTCTTTATGCAGTGTAGGCCACCATAATCCTGCCTCAAGGATTTTCTACGCAGTCGGTTTTCCTGCAAAATGTCCTCCTGCGGTTCCTGAATGAGCCTCTTTGATAATAGTGTCTTTCTCGTGTGGCATCATGTATCTGCGCAGAACTTCATCCGGACCTAACTTGTATAGACATCCTGCAATGAGGGTGAAGTCTGCTGCCTTAACAACCAACTGCTTCTTTTGCTGTTTAGTAAAGTCGTCAGGGGCTACTCCTGTGGTGAGGAATTGAATGATGTCGGCATAGTACTCATCTGCAATCTGTATGGAAAACAACGGCGCATCTGGCAGATTGTCTTCTAGGTTACTGGGCTCTTCTCCTGAGTCTAGCCGCGACAAATGATCTGGTCCTACATTAAGTCTGCCTGGTTTCACAATGATTTCAAAATCATACTCCTGGAAGAGGAGTAACCATCTGCAGATTCTCCCCCCTAACACTGGTTTATTGACTAGGTACTTCAATGCGGAATGATCAGTAACCATTTTAAACGAGGCACCCAATAGATAGTGCCTGAACTTCTGCAACGCATATACCATAGCTAAACCCTCCCTTTCTGTTGTGGTGTAGTTCTTTTCTGCTGTTGATAACTTTCTGCTAGAATATGCGATGGGATGGTCAAGATCCCCTTCTCCTGGCTGGGTCAAGACGACTCCTAATGCGATGCCGGATGCATCCACATGTACATGGAAAGGCTTAGTTCAATCCGGAAATACTAGGATGGGTGCTGTAACCATCTTCTCCTTAAGTATGTCTAGGCTCTCCTGGCATTCCTCGTTCCATAGGAATTTTACATCCTTCTTGAGCAATTTCTCCATCGGCGCTGTGATCTTTGCGTAGCCCTTGATGAACTTTCTGTAGTACCCGGTGTGACCAAGTACCATCCTCAGTTGCTTGACTGAATTAGGTGCTGGAAGGTTTACGATGATAGCGATCTTGGCGAGGTCTACCATCAAGCCTTGTCTGCAAACAATGTGACCCAACAAGATACCAAATGGTGCACAGAATATACATTTTTTCAAGTTTAGAGAGATCTGGTACTGCCTACATTTTTATAACATCAGTTTTAGATCGCCTATGTGCTTATTGATTAACCCAAATACAGTCCAATCATCAAAATATACTTCCAAGAATTTATGAATGTATTCTTTAAATACAGCAACTACTACTCTAGAAAATATAGCTGGTGCATTCTTAAGACCAAAGGGCATTACCGTATACTAGAACGAGCCCCACTCTATTGCAAATTTGGTCTTGGATCAATCTTCTGGGTGTATTTTGATCTGGTGGTAGCCTGAAAACCCATCAGTGAAGGAGTAGACCTCTTGTCCTCCCACGTTGTCTAATACTTCATCAGTGAATGGTGTTGGAAATGGATCATGAAGTGATGCATCATTGAGTTTTCGCAGATCAACACAGATCCTTATGTCCCCTTTTGTTTTCTTCTCTTGTACTACCATAGGGCTAACCCATTCGCTTTCCTCTACTGGTTCAATGATGCCTGCTATTAGCATTTTATCAATTTCGTCCTTTACCTTTTCTTTGTATCGCGGGTTCAATCTGTATGGACGCTGCTTAACTGGTCTAGCATCCTCCTTTAGTGGTATCCTCATGAATCCCAAGTCTCCAACTATTCCCTTCATCTCTGTGAACTTGGTGGGAAATAGGTCTTGATAATCATGTAGCAGATATGCAATCTGTCCAACTGTTTCATCATTCTAGTAGTCTCCAATAGAGGAAAACTTAGGTTCTTCGTTTGTGCCAATATTGATCTTTTTAATCTTGATGGGCTCGGTGATCGCTAGAATCTCTAGCTGTGGTCCCTCCACTTCGCGAGTACCTTCTGATTCTGGAATGTTAGTATTGCGAGGATCCTCATCCGCTTCCTCTGATTCTGATGTGAAATTATAGCATTCCAATGCCTCTTCTAGCTAGATAGTCCACTCAGGTTGGACTGGTACTGAGATAGTGTGATCCTCAAAAATCTTAGTCTTGATGATATCTAGGGCCTGGGCAACACTTGGATGTTCTGATTCAAATGCAAAGGTGAGTAGGAAGCTGTCTGTCATAAGCGGCCATGTGGTTGTTCCCTTGCGCAGCTCGGTCTCTGTATACCAATTCCTTGGAATTGTGTCCAATGTGTGAATGAATCTATGAACCCATTCATCCTCTGGAATGTCCGACCAGTTCTGTTCACATATCTGAATGTGTACCCTGGGGTCAGTTTCGCCTGTGTACTTGTGTTGAGCATACCTTCTGTCATCAGAAAATATGATCGCCATCAGTCTTTTGATGTTATCCCATGATGCGATAGTTTCTTTATGCGCATACCACCATCTTGCAGGTGTGGCTCTAACTGCAAGGTCCATAGCTGCGATCCTCTGCTCAGGGGGAGTTTGTTGCTCAAATTGTTTGAGAAAATCTTGGATGTCTATTAGACCATGATATGATGGAGTCTCTGCGATCTCGGCACCAATCCATCGCAGTGACTTAATTATAAACGCACATCTGCGCGATGATACTTCGTAAAGTCTGTTCTGCCAGTTTTCTAGACCAACATCCGAATCCGATGTGCATGAACTGTCGCATCGCCAGCTAATATGCCCTTCTGCAGTGGGATTGATATAGTCATTCTGGTTTGCTGTCATCTGGTAGAGACTCTCCATATTATGTGCCTCTTCCTCTGCTCGGATAGGTTCGATATATTTAGGTCCTTGGTAAGGATCCAGCGGTGCGATGACCCGGATCCGCGCATCCTCAAAGGTCATTTGTATTTTCTTTAGGTCAATGACAGCTTTGCTTCCAATTGCCCAATAAATACTCAGTAGTGCTGGATATGGTCGACTGTCACCAATGATTTCTATAACCTCAAATTCCACAAAAGTACAAACTCCGTCAATATCAACTGGCACCTGCGATAATCGACCCAATGGCGATACTCACTGCTGATTAGCTAATCTCAGGTGGATAGGTGATAGGGCTAACTGAGGACTACCCATTTTTTCCCATGTCTGCTTGGTTAGAACGTTCACCTCTGATCCTAGGTCTAAGACAACCTCATCCATTTCAAACTCACCGATCTGGGCTGTGAATTTCATCTCTCTTCCTGTCCTTGCATGTCTTGTAATATTATGGACAGCGCGGTGTGCACTGTCCGAGAGAGAGGGTTGCTGACACTGATCTATCATACGCTGTAGCTCACCAACAGCTTTATCATTTCTCAGGAGTTTCAAGCAGCTGTGTAGGAAGGCTTGTATACTTCCTGTCGATTCATCTTCGTCACATCTTCCGGATGTGGTAGCCTGCTGTGCCTGCTCAAGGTTATCGCTACAAGGTACTTGTTGCGGTACGCCCCTAGACGGCGGTACCTGTGGTCCTGTTAGTGTAGGTTCATCAAAGGAAGCCTTAGCTTCGTGAAAGGTCTCCTTATTCTTCTGTAGGTTGAGTGCAGTTGCTTTAGTAGGAGCTCTGCGCACCCACCCCTAACTTGTGTTCTGTCCAGTCTCCTGCGATGTGCCACTGGTGGAAGCATCGCTCCGAGTCACAATGTTAACTGCTGGTTCTGGTTCCTTAGGTTCAGCAGCAATAAGCTAGATGTTCTAGTGTGCAACTAGTTTAGGATCTCTGATCTTAGCTATCAATATGGGACACTCTTCTATGGTATGATCGTAAGATTTGCAGTAATTACAAGTAGTAGTGGCGTTCTGGAAGTCCCTAGCATAGTGTCCAACAATTCCACAATTATAACAAGTGACTGGTCCACGACCTTGACCAAAACCTCCTTCTCTTGCGAAGCCTCCTCCACGGCCTCGTCCTCTGAATCCTCCTCCTCGGCCTCCATACGTCTGAGCCGGCTGTGTTCCTGTTGCTGGACCCTGCGTGTCTGCTTGGACTCTGTACACATCCTGTGTTCTTTCTGACAGGGGATCATAAGCCCGACAATCTTGTGGATCATGCCCGACGGATTTACAGAAGATACAATAGATATTTTTAGGTGTCTGTACATACTTTTGAAGCAAAGGGCATTGCTGAGGTGGATGTCCTTGAGTTCTACATATTTCACACCATGGCCCTTGTGTTCGTGGTAAGGGGTTAGGAGCCCCTGATGCTAAATATTCTGCAAAGACTGGACAGTTGTCTTTACTGTGGCCCTGTTCTCTGCACTTTATGCACCATATGTCTTGCATAGCCTCTTTCCCCTTTTTATGTTCGTGTATCTGTAAGGTGAGGTTAGCCAACTAGGTCTGTAGTGTTGTCATTCCTGTACTGGTTTCTGCTAAAGGTGAAGCCTCTAGTTTCATTGCCATCTCCAGCGCTTCATCTTCAGTAGTGATTTTCTATTGCATTAGTGGCATTCTGATATGAGGGAGCAGCGCTGCAATAAACCATTCTTTATGCTACTCCGGCGCAAACTCAAAACTTACTTGGTCGATAAGAGCTTTGAATTTCTGGTCAAAGTCCCATACTAACTCTGATGGTAGCTGTTTAATATCCTTAAGCTCTGTGATGCACTGAGACTCAGATTTAGGTTTCTTGAACTCTTTAATCATGGCGTTCTTGACCTGGGCTAGCATCTTGGGTAATGTAGTATACTTTATGTACCATGTCAAGGCTCTGTCTCTGAGTGTGGTAACCAACTGTACAAGTTTAAGGTTATCATCGTTGATTGTTTTAATGGTCCACATAGCTTCGCATAGGAACCAATGTTGTTCCGGATCTTCTACTCCTGTACCTTTAAAAATAGGTAGCTTCATGTCGTCTCCCATTCTATTTCTCTGTGGTGGGTTCTGACTGACTGGATTACTACCACTCAGTGGTGTAGGTGAAGATGCTGTAACGGGAGTAGGTACTGACTGTGAACTACTAGATGGAGTACCTACGGGATTATTCTGAGTCCCTGTCTATTTCTGTGGAGTATAGGGGTGGTAAGGGATACCCCCTTCTGGTTCTTCGGTGGTGCTAGGGCTCTGCTGTCTAATACTGTTTGAACTGTCTTCAAATATAGGAGAACTAAATGCTACTTTATACTTCTTTCCACTCTGTGTTCGTCCAATGTCATCGAAATCACTTTCAAACTCTTGTGACATTACTAGCTTTACTTATTCATCTGAGACTAGATCCATTGTTCCTTTTTCATAGAGCAGCATCTTAAGGGACAAGTTTAGAGATCTTAGGTAATTACCGCGATATCCTTTGAAGAAGTATCGTTCGGTTGCACTGAAGCTCTTTCTCTGGTCAACTGCAAACTCTGTAACGTAGCCTTCTAGCACACTAGTAAGCCAGAAGTCCACTGCTCTCGTGATCGGATTGTCAAGGTTCTGTACGGTCTGAATCAGCTCCGGTGTCCAGACGATGTTTCTTTTCTTCTTGAATGTGTTGCTATCTGTCAACTTGGATAACCAATCAAAAAGCTCATTTCCATAGGTTACAAAAAATATAGCGTGTATGTCTGAAGCGATATGCTTCTCTAGCCAGGCCTCTATGCTTAGTCTCGGACTCCTATTCTCTTGCGTGGCGAACTCCCTTAAGTCTGAATCTAGCCACTGGTGAAACTCTTCTCTCGTAGGATGCCAACAGAACATTGACTCCCAGTCATTTAAACCGGAAATGGAACCATTTGTTGATTGCATGGGCAGACCCAGGTTTACTGTAATTAATCAACAACAACCCAACTCACTAGCCCTTTCGGCAACAGACCGTGACGCGATCTGAAGTCTCACCCGAAGTGAATCTAATGGGTTGGCCAAGACTCAAGTTTCTTGGACTAGGTTCTGAGCATCCTACTTATTCTTTCTACTCCTGCGCGCCACTAGATCAACCTGCTCTGCGCGTCGCACATTCCCTTCTACTCGCAGCGCTTCTACCCGTGCGATGCTTAACCCCGCGCAAGTCGCACGATTTCCTCTCGCGTCGCACAACTTCCACTTACTCACAATATTCCCAACCTTACCACATCTCTGCGCACCGCGGAACACCCATCCTCTCCTCAACGCTAAGCCCTCAGCTCGCAGTATCGCGCACCGCAGCTCGTCTGCCGGTGCGATATCACCTCTCTGCGATATCTTACCACTACGACTTTGCGCTCTTAACGTTGACTGTGCCGATGTGCGAAACTCTACTTCTCAGAAGTATATTGTGAGTAACTGGTCATTAGAAACAGACGTAAAGGAGTCTTTAAACAGCCTACTAAAAATGCTTCAACTTATCTTGATCCTCTTGCATTATCATGAGCGGAACAATACATACATTCATCTACGGCAACTAACATTACATGCATAATAACCAGTAACAGTAAGCAAATACAATCACATTCATACAACATATAACACGCAGATTTAACGTGGTTCACCCCTGGGATGGGAGCTACGTCCACCAAACTGTGCTTCTATTATATATCTTGAGAGAAGTTAGCACAGTCTGTTGCACTGCATATGCAGCACGGAGTCTCTTCTAGAGCTCTGGTCTATCTCTATGTTGCCTTTCTCCCAATATATCCTTCCCTCTCTGTTCTCTCTGTGGATGGTTACATACAGACTCAAATGACTCACAGACAACTAGGTGTCTGGATCGTTACAACGTAGTCTGTCTGACTAATTCCTGATTCTACAAAACTATCAACTGACCAACGAACGAACTGACTGACTAGCTAACCCTTTACAATACAAAAATGCAATCTTTTATAGGCAGCCCGAAGGTCGTGCCATTACAACACTGTGGGCCTGTCCCAACAGTAAACCCATACCCTAAATAGTGACAGTCGGTCCTCTCTGTCCTTGAGGTAGCTGCTTCCCGTCACACTGCAGCTCTCTGCAGTCTTCCATGCTTCCCGACACTGACCATGGGTACTCTGCACCGCTTCTCTTTCTGTCCTTCACCTTCAATGCTTGAGCCTCGTTGCTCCTTCTTCTTTATGAGGGTCGCTGAGCCCTCCTGTCTTCCGCTGCTGCCTTCAATGCAGTGGTTGAGCTTTCTTCTCTCGACCGCTCAGGTACCGTTGCCTTCTTGACTTTTCTATCCCAAAATTCATGGTTTCCTGCTCTGCTCTCTAGCTGGAAACGTGCTACGGCATCGTAGCTCCGCCCTGTCCTTTTTCCTCCAAAACTTCTCTCTTTCCACCAAAACTAGCAGCTTCTTCTGTAGCAGCGGGATTCTGCTCCAACAACACCCCTTCAGATTAAGGGGGGGATTGTTGGAATATAATCCGTCAGGATTATACGTTATTGTAAATATTAGGAATATGAAGAGACTCTCGGATGTGTGATCCCAAGATTCATTGTAAATGTATAAATAAAGGCATTCTATGGAGAAATAATATGAATTCGGGAGTTATTCCACCTGACAAAATTGATCAACTTGTACCCTTTTGAATTGTTAGAGTACCCAACAAATAGACACTCTTGGCTTTGGGGATGCAAATCCTTCCTCCTTTCTGTTGGAATTCTAGCCCAAGCCCTTGAGCCAAAATTCCTGAAATGGGTCACATCTGGCTTGTGCCCACTCCATGCTTCGAAAGGAGTCATACCATCAAGTTGTTTATGAGGCACCCTATTATCGATATAGGTTGCACAGTTTATAGCTTCAGCCCAAAACTTTGGTGGCAAAGTATTAGCCTCAATCATGCATGTTGCCATCTCTTTCAGTGATCTGTTCTTCCTCTCAGCAACACCATTTTGTTGTGGTGTGTAAGGGATAGAATGTTGCATCTGAATACCTGCATCTACACAATATTGAATGAACTCAGACTTGACATAATCACCACCATTTTCAGATATAAGGACCTTGAGTTTCCTCCCAGACTGGTTTTCAACCAAAGCCTTAAAGACTTTGAAGAGGCCATAAACTTCAGGCTTGTGTTTCAGGAAGCAAACCCAGCAATACCTGGAAAATTCACTATGAATGTCAATGCATATTTGGCCTAACTCATTGACATATGAGGAAATGGGCCAGAAACATCACTGTGGATCAACTCAAGAGGTGCAGAGGTTCTCTCATGACTAGCTTTCTCAAATTTATGCTTTGGGTGTTTTCCTAAGATGCAACCTTGATAGACTCCTTTGGAAAACTTAATCTTTGGTAACCCTATGACCATTTCTTTTTCACTAAGATCAGAAAGATACTTGTAATTAAGGTGGCCAAATATGTCATGCCAAAGCTTGCTTTCCTCATTAGCATGAATCAAAAGAGCAGAGGGGTTTGAGTAGGGTAGGAAGTGTGAGAACATGTATACCTTCGAAGTGTGATTTGCAATTCCTTTTGCAATGAATTTACAACTTGAGATCTTTGTGATCTCAACTTCATCAGTGGAGAATATGACCTTCTTTGGAGACCCTGTGTGGGTCATCTGATACACTGATAAGAGGTTAGAGGCAAGACCTAGAACATACAATACATTGCTGAACTTACCATGGTCAAGATCAATCCTCCCTTTACCCAAACTTTCAGTGAGAGAGTCATCTCCCATTACAATTGGTGGACCTTTCGACATGTCAAGTGAGGTGAATGCCTCCTTGGTCGAAACCATATGTTTTGAATCTCCAGAATCAATGATGAAACTAGGTGAGATTGATGTGCAAGCAACCAATGCATGAACTCTCTCTCTGTCTTATCAATTTGATCCTCCTTCCCTCTTCTTTGAGCTATCAAGAAGGGAGATGCCATTCTTCTCTAGGAGTTAAGTCAGCATGTCAATTTCCTTCTTCATGCAGGAGCTTCCAGGATGATTTCCCTTACTACAGTATGCACACTTGCTCATTTCTCCTTTGTTCTTCTTCTTCTAGGGGTTCTTCTTGGAACCTTGAGGCTCCTATGGAGACTTGTTCTTCTCTCTCTTTTTCTTAGGTGGCTTCTTAGCTTTCTTCTTTCCTTTTGAATCCACCCTCAAATCTCCAGCAACCAGATATTGGTCTTTGGAAGGTTTGATGGTGCCCATCATCACCAATTTATCTTGTTCTTGTGTGAGAGATTCCATGAAATCTGCAAGGCTAGGAATTTTCTAGGCTCGAGCTGTCAACTTTGTGGCATAGAAGGTCGAGACAAACACTGAATAGTCAAGGCCAAGCTTTGAGAGTATGGCCAAAACCAGTTGCTCATCCTTCTTTTTGATCCCACACTGTTTTAGCTGCAAAAGAAGGGCTTTGAACTTGGAAAAATAGAGTTGCAGGGATTCAAAGCTATCGGGACTCAGGGAGATCAATTCATTTTCAATTTGATGTCCCCTCATCTCATCTGTCTTACCAAAAAGATCAAAAATATTCTCCCATACTTCATTTGGTGATGTTAATCCATCAAGTTGGAAAAGGAGGTCTCTGGATATGCTCAGACATAGGAGACCATAGGCCTCATCCCTCCTATTGTGCCATTTAATTTTCTCTGCAGCTGCATTGGGCTCTGCTTTTGTTTCCATAGTCACTCTGTAGAGGCCTTTCACTCTCAACAATATCTCCATCTCTTCTTTCCATTCAAAGAATTTAAATGGAGTCAAGATGATCTTTTGATATTGATCCATAGCTCAGAAATTGTCCCTTCAGTCAGCAAAATGCTCCTAGTCAATGATGTCGAACCTGCAATAGAAAATTGGAAGGAGAGAAATAAATATACAAAGGCTCTGATACCATGTGGAAATTGAACCCAGGTGTTATAATAATTACACTCACCAAAATTACCAATTACACATTCAAATTACACACAAAGGAGACTAAATATGGAGTAGAACACTAATCTGTATTGAATAAGTGTACAATAGCCAAACCTGTGAAGTAATAGGCTACCAAAATAAATAATTACATGAGAGATTCAAATGCATAAGGATGCCATTTGAATTTGGTCAAAAGTAGGCTTACTAAATCTAAGCAAATCCCCCATAACTGCATAAATCAGTTTCCAAATCTGTCTAGGAGCTCACGAATTAGAAAAATAAATTAAGCAAGATAATAGATGATGGAAGGACAACTCATACATGCTTTTCTTAGGAGAAAAGAGTGGAGGATGATGAGGACAAAAAACAAGTTAACTTCACCTAGTCAAACTTTCCCAATTGCCTTAAAACTCAGAAAAAGCAGGCAATAAACCAGAAAAAGAAGACATGTGCTAGGAAGGATTGGAATAAAGCAAATTTGATTCCAAGTGGTTTCCCAAGCACTCCATGACTCAAATTTAGCAATTTTGACCACTTTGGATGTGTGGAGGACAACTTGCATAAGGTGGAATATGGAAACTAGGCAAATAAGACAAAAATTGGATTAATTAATGTATAAGGTAGCTAACTATGGGTTGATTATTCTAACAAGAGTGTGAATTCCCTATAATATGGGATGCATTTTTGCTTAGACTGCAGGCTGGCTGAGTCATGAAATTGACTTCCATGCCTTGCTCTGCCCAAGGTATTAACTGCCTCAACCGCTCTTCTGGAAGAATTGAATGATTAAGTACAAAGGATGAAAAGGGTCTATGAGAGCTTATGGGTTCTCTCATTGACATCTTGTCTCACCCTATCATTCAGGGGTTTGAGTAACTCCCCTCCATTCCTTGAAATATCATGCCTCCATCTCTTACATTGCAGTGCATAGCTAGTTGTGGTATTTTATTAAATGGCACAATAGGGAGACCTGCAACTATACACTGAACTGAAATGAGGGGCTGTCGTCGATAGAGGGAGACCTGCAACTATCAAGGAAATGATGTTTCCTTGACAGGAGCACGAGGTGGAAAACCGAAATGTGATAGTACTGATGGTAGGATTGATAAAATCGGGGGAATAACTGGGCAAGTAGAGTGGGTGGACTCAAACTTCCTTTGTTCAGAGTATGATGGCGGGGAAGATCGGGCAGCATATGAAACTGACTGGTGGTAAAGGGATCATAGCTGTATTGGATCTGGGAGGGTGACTGGGCTGAGGGAGACTCAAGTTGTGGTAAAATGGTAGGAGACTGCAGAATACTCTGAACAAAGGCGACCTAATTGGGGGTGCTACCGAGAGGATCGATCACAGTGCCAAGAGGCACGGGGGGACTTCTTCATGGGTTAGGGAACGAGAAGAAGTGTGTATATAAAATGGTACTGTCGTGTGGATTTATACGAGCCCAGGATAGTTCATGCTCATGGTTGCTTTCAATTTTAAGGAGTCTGAAAGCAAATAAGAAGACTCTGAAGTAATGGAATGGTACTGTCGTGTGGATTTTACGAGCCCAGGACAGTTCATGCTCGTGGTTGCTTTCAATTTTAAGGAGTCTGAAAGCAAATAAGAAGACTCTGAGGTGATGGAATGGTACTGTCGTGTGGATTTAATGAGCCCAGGATAGTTCATGCTCGTGGTTGCTTTCAATTTTAAGGAGTCTAAAAGCAATAAGAAGACTCTGAAGGAATGGAATGGTACTGTCGTGTGTTTTTTTACGAGCCCAGGACAGTTCATGCTCGTGGTTGCTTTCAATTTTAAGGAGTCTGAAAGCAATAAGAAGACTTTGAAGTAATGGAATGGTACTGTCGTGTGGATTTTACAAGCCCAGGACAGTTCATGCTCGTGGCTGCTTTCAATTTTAAGGAGTCTGAAAGCGATAAGAAGACTCTGAAGGAATGGAATGGTACTGTCGTGTGGATTTTACGAGCCCAGGATAGTTCATGCTCATGGCTGCTTTCAATTTTAAGGAGTCTGAAAGCAATAAGGAGACTCGGAAGTAATGGAATGGTACTATCGTGTGGATTTTACGAGCCCAGGACAGTGCATGCTTGTGGTTGCTTTCAATTTTAAGGAGTCTGAAAGCAATAAGAAGACTCTGAAGTAAGGGATAAAAGTATACCGAACAACAGGAATGGCCAGGCAAGGAGGAATTGTTCAATCACGGAACATTTATGATGACCAGGAATGAGGGTGAGGGCGAATACTGGTAGGCCTCCTTGCGGGGTGAATGAATGGTGGCAAAATAACGAAACATTTGCAGTATGACAGGAGTGGATGGCTCATGTAAAAAGTGTGGAACAATCTGATGGCAGTTGATGGAGCACGCAAATCGAGATAGCAAGGTGTCGAGACATGAGGTCATATTCCTGGAGGATAATGACCCATTTAGCCACACGACCTTGCAGGAGCCGCCGGTTTAGGAGATATACCATGGGGTTAGAGTCAGCGACGACTGTGGTATGACTAAGTAAAATGTAGTGTCGCAATTTTTGGATGGAAAAGACCACTACTAGGGCTAGTCTTTCCTCATATGGGTAATGTAGGGGTGGGCCGGACAAGGTCTGGCTGACATAGTAAATGACCTGCTCTTGGTGTGAGGTGTCTTCTTGAACCAAGACTCCGGACACAGCATGATCAGATGCCGAGACGTAAAGGATGAAGTCCTGAGAGAAATCCGGGGGGGAGATCAAGGGGGCTTGTGTGAGAGCTTTCTTGAGGGCTTCGAATGCAGCTTCTGCTAGCTCGTCCCAGACAAAGGGTACGTGGGTACGGAGCAGGTGCAAGAAACCATGAATGGTTGTGGCGTAATCGGGAACGAAGCGTCGAAGGAAATTGGATCGCCCTTGCAGACTTTGGAGTTGCCGTAGCGTTCAAGGAGAGGGAAGGTCTAAGATGGCTTGGAATTTCAGGGGATCAACAGTAATTCCTTTCTGGGAAACAATGAAACCCAACAATCGGCTTGCCGAAACGCAGAAGACACACTTGTGTGGGCTCAAGCGGATTTGATATTTGCGACAACGCAGAAAAACTTGCCGAAGGTCGTTAAGGTGGTCTGATCGTTTTCAGGAACGAGCTGTAAGGTCATCAAGGTAGACAAGCAGGATGTGGACCAAATCATGAAAGCAATAGGTCATGGCCCGCTGGAATGTGGCACCAACATTTTTTAGGCCAAAAGGCATGGCGCGATAGGAAAAGGTTCCCCATGGGGTAGTAAAGGCAGTTTTGTATTGGTCTTCCTTTCGGATTTGGATCTGATTGTATCCGGAAAAACCGTCCATGAACGAGAGGACTTCATGCCTTGCACACACATCGATGAGCTGGTCAATAAATGGCGTGAGGAAATTGTCTTTGGGACAGGCGCAGTTTAAATCTCGGAAGTTAGTGCATACTCTAATGGTGCCTTGTTTTTTGTTAACGGGAACAAGGTTTGAAACCCAGGTGGTATAGGCAATGGGATAAATGAATCCTGCCGTGCGAAGTTTCTCAATCTCTGCTTTGACAGCTGGGAGTTTTGAGGGATGAATGGGACACTGTTTCTGACGAATGGGGGGTACATCAGGCCATGTGTCAATGTGGTGCTCTATAATGGTAGGGTCAAGGCCATGCATTTCGGTATAGGACTAGGCAAAGACATCACAGAATTCTCTGAAGAGTTTTTTGTATTCCTCAATCTCTTGCTCACTGCAAGAGGCTCCTAAAGTAATGAGTTCGGGGGTGCTTCCTGGGGCCGCGATATCAATTTGGATGATAGGTGAGATATTGGCCATGTTACCCTCCTCAAAGGCATCAGGAGCAGGAATAGGGTCCTTGAACCAGTCGACCTTGGGGGGAAGGAAGTCTTTGGATTCAACTACAAACTGGGTAGCAGTGTTAGAGGAGGATTCATCTGGAAGGAAGTATGAATGATGGTGCATGTCATCCCAGGGATACTCTGGGGCAGTGAGAGCCTCGAGAATCTCTTCGTCAGTACGGAAAGTTTGTGTCGTAAAATTGGTTAACGAGGGAGTAGGGGCGGAAGAGATCATATAAATGGTATTAATCTCTTCGAAAGGGGGAGAGACCGGGGGGAGGATCTCCTCACTGGTGGGTGGTGCCGTCTCAAGATCCAGATTGTTCATCTCATAGAGAGCTACTCTGTAATCGAGGAGATTGGGATAGTGATTTGTGTAATGCCCGTAAACACCACATATGGCACAGGGGTGGTTAGTGTGCAGGGATTTGTCGCGAGGCTTAGGGGTTGACTCTAGTTGGACAACCGGTATACTGGGGTTGTCATCAAGCATTTGCATGTGTTCCTGTAATGCCAGTAACTGAGAACATTGGTGAGTCGCATGGCCCAACTCATCGCACAGCGGGCATTTGGGAGGAGCACGAAACACAGGGGGGTTTTTTACTGTCTTGGGAGGTGGGACAACAGAGTAAGGTTGGGGGCCTCTGCCCCCAGTGGGTTTGGTAAGAGGAGGGGGGGGTTCATGGAGGACAACGGGGTAGCGACACCGGGAGGTGGTTGACTAGTAGTGACAATGGGTTGCACCGGTTGCAGGACGACATCTAGTGTCGGTGGGGGAACAGGAGGCGAAAGATACCAAACGGGTAATCCTAAGGTTAACCCAGGGAGACTGAGGGTAGCCATGACCGGGGAACTAACTAATCCTGATGGAGGGAAGAGGAAAGGAATGGTATGGATGGGGGTAGCACCAATGTGGCTAGGTACCAAAGGGGGTTTAGGAAACAAGGGCGGTTGATTAGTAGGAGTTCACGTATTATGGGATAGGGTACACAGGTCAGACACGTCAGTGGCGGGTAATGGGGGTGGAATAGATTGGAAGGTCGAGGTCATGGGTGCATCTGAGTAAACTCCAGGCCCCATAGAGGAAACAACTGAAGTGGTGGCACTTGAAACATGTTTTTCAACCATGGGGAGAACATTTTCGGGTGCCGCGGGGGCACTGGGATCATGGTAGGTGAGTTGGTCAACCTTGACCATGTGTCCCTCATGAGGGAACATCATGGTATGAAAAACGGAAGAAGCAACCACCCGCATGGCATACATGTAGCTACGGCCAAGTAAAAGGTTATAATCAAGCTGTGCATTAATAACCTCGATGTTGATGAGGACGGTTTTGCCAGCCAGCTGGACGGGGACGTTAGTTAATAGGCCTTGTGGTTGAGCGGAACGACCGTCGTAGGCTCGCAACGCAGTAGAGGACTGATGGAGAGTGGGGGATCCCATTTTCTGCCAGATGGAGGTGGACATGACACATGTAGAGGCACCTTCATCAATAATGCATTGATGGATGACAAAATTCCAAATGGAAACGGAAACTTGGAATGCTAAAGTGGAAGGCATGCAGGGTTCGGATTGGTCCAAATCAAATGCCATTACATTCGAATCATTTGGATCGATAGCCCCAATGGCTGAGAGTAAAGTCTTGCACTGCAAAGGGAACTTTTTTAAGACTTCTAATGCAGATATGGCTGCGGGAGATTGGGCTAAGTCATCAACAATGTTGTAGTTTGACGCAGCGTGCGCATTGGGGTTATTGTTAATACGGTGAAGTGGGAAACGGGGTGCTTTGGGAGCACCATCGAGTGGAGGTGGAGGTATACGTAACGCCTGATCAGTGGGATGAGCATTAGTGGGCTTATCAGCGGGAGGGGCTTTAGGGGTGGAGCCATATTGGTTCCTCTCAGTCTGGAGGTAGACCTCATCGGAGGACATCATCAACAAGTGGTGGGTACCTGAGTCATGCATGGGTTGATTAGGAGCAGCGTAAGTGATTTGTTGTTGGGTTGGTGCATTGGATTGAGGGGGAGCCAATGGTTGGGTGTTCACTACGCCTTGGGTTGGTAAGGGGTTTTGCAGCACCAAAGGTGGCTGCTGAGGTTGTGGCGGGTTGGGTGGTGCTTGAGGAGCCGCCTACCCTTGGCGGTGGGCATCTTTAGCCCAAAGTTGCTGAACTCACTCCATGTGTGGGAAAAAATGTGTGTAGTGTCCATAGACCCCGTAAATAGAACAAGGATGGTTTGTTCACAAATTGGGGTTTTTGGCCTGCTTGGGCGGGTGATCAGGGTTCTGGTTAGCAGGGACCGCATTATTATTATCAGGGGGATTAGGTGGTTGACCAGCTTGGTCTGCAGGTTGGTTATTTCCACGATTTCAGCCCCTGCTGCGGTTTTGTTGGCCCTGGTTGCATTGGTTGTTCTGGTTTTGCGACGGGTTTTGTTGGGTGTAAACTAGACCTTGGGCAGCAGGTGGATTCTGAGGTTGCGCAGGTGCAGGAGCAGGCTGCGGTGGATGATATGTAGGTGGAGGCTGCGCAGGTGCAGCAACTTGAGCGGGTTGCTGATAGGGCTGTGGAGCAGGTTGTGGGTTTGCCGCAAGGGCGGCCTATGGCGGGTAATAAGTGGGTTGGGCTTGTGAAGGCGTAGGAGCTAGTGCAGCCTGCTGGTGGTAGTAGGGCTGAGGTGCGACCGGGGGGGCGTAAATAGGAGTCGTGTGACCGAAACACTGAGGTGGACATGAGGGTCCATGGGAATGGTGGTGATGTTGCAAGGGAGCATACGAGTTGGTGGCTCCAGGCTGTGAGGTAGCCCGCGCAAGGTCGGGGCTAGGGGTAGGACGTGCTATGGAAAATGGTTGAGGATGCGAAGAGACATGGCCAATGATGCCGTCAGCAGCGTGGGATTCCCCTGGTGCATCGTGCTGGGAGGAATCACTGTGAGGGGCGTCAGGTATAATGGTATAGAGATAAACCGACTGGGCGTAAATGAGGTCGAATTGTTGGGCCTTAGGGATGGCCTCTTCTTCAGACTGGGGTATTTCGGATGCCGCATCCTTAGCAATGATAGGAAGAAGGGATTTGAGGAACCAATCTAGGAAGATATGGTCGTCTAATTTGATCTTGCATAAGCTACGGCATCGACGCCGCTCATGAATGTGGTCCGTGATGTGGGTAGCCGTGTTTTGTCTGCATGATAGGAGGATCTCAACGCCCGCGTCATAGCGGACAGGTAACTGGAAGAACTGCAGGAAGGTTGAGGAAAGGGAAGTAAAGGTGGCATGGGTTCCATGGGGTTGCTCGATATACCACTTGGCTGCAGAGCCAGTGAAGGTGCATTGTAAGAGACAGAGGCGAATAGAGTCGTCCACTATGGAGTTGGAGGAACACCATAGATGGAAGGACATGATGTGATTTTGTAGGTCCTCACCTGCCTTTCCCTCGAACTTAGGGATGTCAGAGGGGAGCTTGGTGGGCATGTGAGGCCACGCAGGGTCGTGTCGGATAGGGTCGTTGGTTAATCTGGCTAGGTCAGGCAGGTTGAGGCTAGCCATGAATGGAAAACTAGAAGAAGGATGTGACACGGTAGTGGGTTGGGCCAAGTTGGGGCCAATGCCCCCAAGTGGAGGGGTATTGTTAGGGAGGTTTCCCCCAAGTGGGGGAACTAAGGTGGTGTAGGATGGTCCTACACCACCATGGGTAGTGTGAGCCACTGATGGAGTGGGAATAGGTATTCCCGCTGCGGGAATAGGTGCTGTGAGGGGAACAGTAGATGGGGGCCCTGTGGAGGGCATACCCACAGCGGGTGTGGTCACTGGTGTAGTGGTGGATGTGCCACCAACGGTCCCTACCATGAAGGGAGTGGAAGTCACGCCAGCCATGGGGCTAGTAGGGGCAGTGTAAATGGGGTTCTCAGACTCGGGCTCAGAATCGGAAGTAAAATAAGGGGCGTCAATATCTGGTGACGGAGTCCTATGTCGCTGATGAGTGGAGTCAAGTGAGGATGATCTGTGTCGATGACGGGTGGTGTCAAGTGAACCGTGCTGTGGGGGTTCACCCCTGAGGCGCCGAGAATGTCTCGGGGACTCAATGGTGACAGATGGTGTCAAATCTCTATGGGTTGAGGTGAGTAAAAAATAGTTCAAAAACCCTAATGCAACCGAGTGTGCAGAAGGAGAGATAAAAAAATAGGGCACTCAGGCCAACAACCAACTCAAAACACCTACTGTAATAGCTGTGCTACAATAGGTGGAGTGCCAACAGAAATGGCCAGAATACCAACAAACAACAGGTTTCCTAAAAATAAAAAAATGGTGGACTCACTAGACCAAAAGGAGGTAAGGGAGCATGCAAACACCTAACTAAAAGTATTCTGACTCACTAGACATATCCTCTGCAAGGTGATGAAATCCAAGTTAGACAATATGAATAGGAAAGCCAAGTGGCTAAGATATCCCCCTACCGGGAGGGATATCGGGTAGTCAATCCTAGAAGAATGGCAACTAAGATACCCCGTTCATGACACGTCTAGAAAGGTGAATCTGCCGTTTGGTCCTTTTACCGCAATACCCCTATACAGGGATATCCCAAGAACTGCGAAAGGTAGCCCTTCAGTTACTGAATGGAGTGCGGTATTCCACTGAGGCCTCCGAAACCAATCTCGCGACTTCAACCCTCCTAAGGGAGAGGCCCTCTGGTAAACTGGTGGTGACCGTGCCAAAAAGTACTAGGGGATTTTGGTTCCCTAATTGGACAACAGCTATGTCTCAAGTGTAAGTAACCGAGGGGTGTTATTGGAAGCCTATCCCCCCGATCCTACCTAACTACAAAGATTCTTTTGTGTTCCCCATGTGGGGTTAGAATATTGGTTGAGTTAAGTAGCTTTTTAAGGCTCACTTGAATTAGGTGACAGAGTGTGTGCTCGTGAGGTGATGAACCCAAAATAGAAGTGCCACACAAAGGGGCAACCTTCCAACTAACAATAATACTAAATTCAAAACTTTAACATGCAAAATTTTCTGAATTAAAATGCTGAAATTTTAAATAGATTCTGTAAAAGGGAACATAAATGATGTTGCAGAAAAGGCTGTAAGGAAGTAGGGCTGCAGGTGGAATAGATGGCTGTGCAGATGCAGAAAATATTGCAGCAAAGGGGCTGGGTTCAAAAATAGGAACGCGGGTCTGTGGTGAAATCGTGGGGTCGGACCACGGGTTTGAAAGAAATAGGCGTGGACAGGTCGTGGCTTTCTGGCTGACAGAGGCAGTCTGATCGCAGGGAAGGGGCTGAAAGTCGCGGTCGGGTCGCAGCGAGGGGGATGAAAGCCGCGTTCGGGTTGCAGCAAATGGGCGAAAAGTCACGGTCGGGACGCAGGAAAATGGCCGACAGGCATAGCCAGATCGCAGCAAACAGGCTGAATAGCCGTGGTCGGATCGCAGGTAACAGACCTGAATCCGTCGGCAGGGCACCGGAGACGGACTAATAGCCGCGGTCGGGTCGCAGGTAAAGGCCTGAAAGACGCGGTCAGGACGCAACTGCAGAGGGAAAAAATGCGGTTTACGGCGGCCGAAAGGGACAGCCAAAAGGAAAAAGATAAATAATTTTTTAAACTGAAAACAGAGATTCAAAAGAAAAACAGCGGAGTCGCCAAAACTGTAGCTAGGGTTTTACCCCTAGCTTGTGCGAATGAGCACCTACTAAGGAGAAGTGACTCCTTAGTAGCAGTTTAGTAAAATGTAAATGAAAATGCTAAACATAAAAATGAACTACTCTAAATATATGCATGAAACAAAACAACAAAATGTAAAGAATGGTTTTTATATTGATATTACCTCCGATGTGAAGGTTGGTGAATCTCTTTGCGGTGATCCAAGACGGTTGCTCCAAGCTCCAGCCTGCTCCTTCTCCTTCTCCGATGGTGGAAATGGGCCAAAAGGGGCTCTCAATGGTGAAAGTAGCTCAAGGGTAAGCTAGGGTTTCCAGAGCTGTTTTGGCAGAGTAAGGATGCTTATGATTGTGGATGTGAAATAAGGGGTCTCCATCACCTATTTATAGTTTTTTAGTGATGGAGTGCTGGCCCATGGTTTTGGAAACCATATGGTTTAGGGCAGCTGTTTAGGGTTTTTTCCTCCTTTTCCTCATTATTTTATATTTTTTCTTCCCTTTTGGGGATTTTTGCTATTTTAGAGGAATTTTGGATATTTTTGGAGGAAAAAAGGGGTTTTTTGGCCTTTTGGAGGCATTTTAGGCCTTTTGGAGGCTTTTTAGTGGGATTTTCAGGGTTTTTAAGGGAAATATGGTAGGAAAATGGACAAATGAGCCATGTAGTGGGGTAGATGAGGTAGTGAACACTTTTTGGTGTTAACACTTTTATGAGAAGAAGAGCTTGAATCCCCGCCGGATTCTTCAGAATCAGATGACCCACTAGAATCCCTTCTCCTTCTCCGAGTGCTACTCTTACTGCCTTCTGGTCTTGCTGTACCTTGCCCAGAGTCTATCTTTATTTGCAAGTCTATCAAACTCTGCAACATTGCAGCATTCAACTGATGCTGCTCTTCCTGGGGTTTAATTAAGCTTCTCATAGTTGTTGCAACATCTGACGGTGTCTCTTGGAATCTTCTTCCATTAGACTCAATGTCATCATTTCTATTACGGACATTTTATCCCATGGCATCTTCTGCTTGCTCATAGGAATCCCGAGCATCATACCCATCATGGGTTCTCATACTGAACCACCACTTACTTATCAAACTGCACTACCTGGAATATTGCTCTTGAAGGTGACTATGATTCTGCAAATGTGTTAATAACACAAATGTTAGATGCATAACATTAATATAAACCAGCATTACTTACCCTCTCTTGGAATAACCATAAAATAACAAATTTTCCCAAACACAAAATTCTCTTGATCAAAGAACGTCTGTCTGGAGGGGACGACGGGAGTCAAGGGGGCTTGCCCCCTTATGGCTTCCACCACTGCAAGGCGGGTTGAGGGCATCGCCCTCGTTTTTTTTTTTTTTTTTGTAAATTATTGATTTTCACGTAATCCAGCGCATAAGCTCGCTACCTCTTTTCTCCTTTTTAGCCCTGAAATTTCACTGGAAAAACCACTGAAAAATGGTCAAAATTTATTAGGAAATCCTACAGAAAACTCCACATTTTCTCTTTGTAGAATCGGATCCCAATTCCTCTAATTCCTTCGTAGAATCAGCTCCCAATTCCTCTATTTCTTCCGCAACGGTGGCTCTCGGAACACTTTCTCTTCTGTAATGGCGGTGCTCGGAACACTTTCTCTTTCGCAACGGAGGCTCTCGGAACACTTTCTCTTCCGCAACGGCGGCGGCTCTCGGAACACGTTCTCTTCTACAACGGCGGCTCTCAAAACACTTTCTCTTCTGCAACGATGGAACACCAAACCATTATTTCTTTCGATCAGTGCTTAGAAAAATTTTAAACTTTCGGCTTCGGTGGCCTTTCTGGTCGGAAGCCTTAGTGCTTTTGGCTTCCGCAATGGTGGAAGTTTACTTCGTCAACTCTTCTGATTGGTGAACTAACTTCGAGCCTTAACCTTTTTGACGTGTCGGCGATCGGAGGACTTTCCCGTCGGAAGACTTAATGGTTTGGACTTCTGGAACAACGGATGGGAAACCTCTAACTCTTCCACTACAGCAGAAGCCCACTTCACCAACTCTTCCGCAACGGTAGAAATCAACTTCGCTAATTGTTCTGATGGGGAACACTTAGTTCATTTTTCACGTTTTATTCAACCGTTCTGTCGGCATGCTTCCGCTATGGCGGAAGTCCTTCCCCGTTGGAAGACTCAGCGGTTTGGACTTCTGCAACGGAGGATGGGAGACTTCTAACTCTTCCGCAACGATGGGATTCTTTCCCACTGGTGTCCCGACTGCTCAACACTGAGACTATTTTTTTTTGTAGAATTTATAGTCTTATTTCCACTGGGAAGAGAGGAATACTACCTCTATCAGTTTCTCCTTCTTGGCCCATAGAGGACCATTGTTGTCAACATTGCTCTGATACCATACTGTCACGTCCCCATGCCTCCGATCGGCTAGGAGGACGTGATCACCATGGCGTTTACCATGCGGGCTAAGATCCCATGAACATGTACATGCACAAAATTGCTGAAACAGGATGCTTAAACAAGAACTTTAAACTAGAATATACACACATGAATATTTATCAAGCACGGGTGGAATTATTCAACATACACAGCTACAATCGTGTATCTTGCACAGCGGAATTAATCATGCACTCACACAAGTAATCATTCAACATGTTCATTTCATATCATTAACAGTCAACATGGTTGCAGAAGTAAAATGCACAAGATCACTTATCTTATGAAGAAGTCATTCCGCAACCAGCTACGTCGCTGCAACATTCCACCCAACCATAGGCCAGCGTGCTCCTTAATCTCTCAGCAACGCTACCACCACCGAGCTGGGCATGATTCTCCAAGGAGTAAGGGAACAAGCAGGCTTACACATAGCCAAGGATATACAAAACACAACCAAGCCAACATAGTTGGGTTTATCAGGCCACTAGGGAGTTGGGAAAGGCTAAATTCTAAGCTGGTGAGCCTATTACAGAGCTAAGAACACCTACACCAGAACTAGCCTAACCTCTAAGACACCCAAACACACCCAACACAAGGAATCAGTCCCTTCTCTGCTAAACAGTCCCTCAAGCCCTGCATTCCCTTCCAGTGCTATTTAGGGGTGATGGAGAAGAAGGCCATCCCTCTAGCTCTGTCTGTGTGGTTTCTAGCCACCAGGTTTATCGAGCAAACCAAGCCCCCATCCCTGCTCCCAATACAATCTGAAGACCAACCATTGCACTCAGGAAATTAATTCAGCTATCACAGCTTAAACAGGGAAACAATTCCTGAGTCATTCTTGGCCCTATCGTGGCCAAAATGACTCTCCAGTGAATTTACAACAGTTCCCAAACACAACAACAAACACAATTCCAACAGGGGGAAATCAGCAGTCCATCCAGGGCAAGGAAGCAAGCGGAAAAGGAATTACACATGACACCACACAGTTCTTAAGCGTGAAATGACTCCCTACAAGAAATCGTGGGTAATAGTGGCAAAATGGCTCTCAGGTTGCTGTGTGTGAGAGAACCACATCAGCACAGTAATTTGTGGATAAAAGAGCACGGCTCTCATCTTGCTGCATCAGTTGGAAAAACCAGGAAAAAATACCTATGCGTGAGACCAGCAAACAAAATATGGTTCATGTGTGGAGATGAACAGGAAAATCGTGAGGTCACGAATTGGAGAGTGCGTGAAGGTTTTTCCTGCCATCGTGAAGTCAACAGTGGGTGGAGTGTGCATGTGGGTGAGGACTGACAGTCCTACCACCCCACTCCCAAAGATCATAACTGCCTCAACCACCAGCAGCCTTTATTAATGAAAGTGGTTGGAATAAAACAGGGTAAGAAGACACATGGATTTTCACCCTATTGGCCAAAGTTGGACAAATTCTCCCACATCCTCATCCTTGGGAAAATCATGCCCCTTTCTCATTTTAGTTTCCGCGATCGTAGCTGGTCGGATTCATTTAATTAATTATAGATGCGTATTTACATGATGACCAACATAATATATGCCACATGCCCCGATATGCCATCGGTGACAATTTTAAATCCAAAACATAGCATAAACGACCAATGGTGGGGTCTTGGCCTTTAGCTCCACACTATGATCATTTACAATATATACATCATCATATACATCTAATGCAATGGGGTCGAAACCGAGGTGTTACACAAGCCATTTGAGAGACTTGGTAATTCTTGCACATTGATTTCCATGTAGTTCATAAAGTCTAGTATGCCAATTCTCTAAGCCTTCATCTGAATCAGTCATGCAAGAACTATCACATTTCCAGTCCATTATACCTTCAAGAGTAGGGTTAACATAGTCTTCTTCCTTAGCTGTGATGTTGTAGATATGATCCAGAATATCCTGATATTCATATCTAACTGGCTCTGTGTACCTTTCTCCTTGAGAAGGGTCCAAGGGTACTTTGACTCTCAAGCCTTTTCCTTCAAAAGTCATCTGCCTGTTTTTAAGGTTGATTACTGCAGAATTCTCTATTTCCCATTCAATTCCTAGCAAAGATGGATAGGGGCTGCTATCATCAATTATCTCAATGACTTCAAAATCTGCTAAGGTACTGACTCCATCAATGTCTACTGGGACACTAGGGAATCTTCCTAGGGGCACAATCTTCTGCTGATTGGCTTATCTCAACTATATAGGGGACCATTCAAGGGTAGGTTTTCCCATTTGTTCACATGTCTGCTTAGTTAACACATTTACTTCTGATCCTAGGTCTAAAATGATATCAGTCATGTCATACTCTCCTATCTGAGCATGCAATCTCATTTCTCTTCTAGTTCTTCTAACTCTATTGATAGTTTTTTCTTTACCAGAGCTTCGTTGAGGTTCGCAAGAAGCAACAACTTTCTGTAACTCATTTAAAGCATTCTGATTTCTTAAGAGCTTCATACAACTCTGTAAAAATGTCGACAGTGTACTTACTTTATCTGTCGAAGCTTTTTGAGACTGTGACTGCTATTGATGCTGCTACGCAGGTGCTATTGCTATGCTTGGATAAACAAAGTATTTTTTGTCTTCCATAAATGTTTCTTTTTCTCTTCCCACATCGAAGGTTGGAACTTTCTCTGGGGTCTTATGAACCCAAGCCTCGTCAGGCTATTTCTCCTTGTTCTGCACTTGCATCGTAGCTCCAGTCATTGTAACAATGTTAATGGCTGGGACAGGTCTTTGCTCTACAGTAATCATCTGAATATTCTGAGGAGGAGCGCTATTTATTTCTTGTATCTTTCCTATCAGCTGTGGGCATTTCTCAATGACATGATCTACTACTCTGCAATATCGACATGTCGTAGTTGGGTTCCGACAGTCTCTAGCTAGATGTCCTACCTAATTATAGTCATAGCACACAACCTGGCCTCGACCTCTTCCAGGAATACCACCATGACCATGACCTCCAAAAGTACCTTGACCTGATGTACTACCACGGTAACCATATCCATCATTGCCTTGTGCATCATTTTGTACCCTATAAGCATCATATGTTTGCTCTCTCATAAGGTCAAAGCTGCGACATTCCTCTTCGTTGTGTCCAACTGATTTACAGAACTTGCAATAGGGATTCTTAGGTACTTGCACATATCTTTGTAGCAGATAGCAATCTTCGGGCTGATGCTGACCAGTTGTTCTACAAATCTCACAATATAGAACATTAGGGTTAAATGGGTTTGGTGCACCAGTATTTAGGTAATTTCTTAGCGCAAGACATTGTTCCTTGTCATGACCTTCTATCCTACATCATGTACACCACACCTCTTCGTGAATAGATTTCCCTTTTTTCATGTCGCGTAGCTCCAAATCCATTTCTGCTAACTGCGCTTGTATTTGGGCTATGCTAGAATTATCTTCGATAGGAGATGTCTCCAGTTTCATGGCAATCTCCAAAGCCTCTTGCTGATCAGCAACCTTCTGTTGCATGAGTGGCATTCTGATATGAGGTAATAAGGCTGCAATGAACCATTCTTTATGCTGCGTTGGTCCAATAGTGAAACTAACTTGATCTAGCAGAACTTTGTACCTCTGATCAAAGTCCCAAACTGATTCACCATACCTTTGCTAAATCTCTTTCAATTTAGTTATACACTGTGACTCTAATTTAGTCTTCTTGAACTCTTTGATCATCGTTGTTTTAATATCAGCCAAGACATGGTTCTGAGTACTGGAAAATTTCATAAACCATGTCAAATCTCGGTCTCTAAAAGAAGTGTCCAGTTGCGATCTTCTTATATCTTGATCCAAAATGTTCTTAGTAGTCCAAACAGCTTCGCATAAAAACCAAAACTGTTCTGGATCCTCTGATCCAGTTCCTTTGAATACTAGGAGCTTGATATCATCAGCCATATGGGCCATAGTGGACTGAGTGGGGGGGAGAACTTACTGGAGTAGACTGACCTGTGATAGGAATACTTGGGATAGGGTTACTTCCAGACTACGACGAGTTCTCAGGGGTAATAGATCTTCCTTGCGGAGTTATAGGAGGGTTCTAACAAAAGGGGTTTCTTCAGATTCAGGTTCTTCTGGCGTATACTCGGTATTCTGACCTAGGGTATAGGATTCTAGGTTTCTCTTGTATCTTTTACCGCTTCACAGCAAACCACTTTGCTCGTCGAAGTTACTTCCACTTCCAAACATAGGTTAGTAAAAATAAATCTAGCAATCTGATTCTATAAGCAATATTCCCTTCTCAGCCAAGAGAATTTTAATTTGCAGACTAAATGAATTTAGGTACTTACCCCTTAGTCCTTTGAAGAACTGCCTTGCAGCTTCGCTAAAAGAGGTACTTGTATCGATGGAAAATTCTGTCACAAATGCTTCAAGGGTTCGCGTTGTCCAGAAATCAACAGCTTGTGATATCGCGTTATTCACTCTTTTCAATATATTAACTCTTGCTGGGGTCCAGTCAGGAAACTGATCTTCTTGGAAGTTCGTCCTTCTCTCTGTCAACCTGGATAACCACTGGTGCAATTCTATGTGAATACTACCAAAGAAAATTTCATGAATATCAGTAAAAATGTACCTTTACAAGAAGTCATCTGAGCTACAATGAGGATCCTTATTTTCTTGTTCAGCAAATTTCTGATAGGTAGCTTCAACCTAATCATCGATTTCTTTTACTGAGGGCCTCCAAAATATAGCCCTTTAGGTACAATGTAAATCCCTCTTAAAGTAGATACTGAGTTCAACCGGCAACGGAACCAATTTGTTGGGATATAGGGCAGACCCGGGGTTTATACTTTAACTTTGCACCAAAAAAAGACCCACAGCGTTGGCCCTTTTGGCAACAACCTACGAACAGGTTGCAGTCTCACCCGAAACAGCTATGGGGTGCCGCAGAATCAGATTTCTGTAAGCAGAAGAGGGATATTACTGTACCTTTAGCCTTAAAAACAAATATTTATACCAAATAGAGCTTTTATATTCACTTAATTAGCTTTGCAGTTAGATAAAATACTTTTCTTGCTTAACCCTTAATTGGGAATTCACAGCGAAGTTGATATTTAATAGTTATCTTACTTTAACATTCACCTACTTATCAAAAGCATCAAAACATAACAGAAACCACACAAAAGAACCACAACACAAGATATAACATGTTTCACCCCCAGTGCAGGGGCTATGTCCACAAAACTATGCTTTTATTCCACTTCTTACAAAACAACAGTTTTGATCTGCGCACTTAGCAGCAGATCCGTCCTTCAAGTCTAACTGCGCACTCAGCTGTAGTTCCTTTCTTACAATATCTAACTGGGCACTCAGCTGCAGTTCCTTCCTTACAAAAAACCTCTGCGCACATAGTTGTAGAGGTCATCCACACACATAGCTGGGACTTGACCTTAAAACCCAAAAATAGATCTAACTTCTTCGCATCATACGATCCTCATTTCATTAGATGATCTTGACATCTTTACATGAGTGCCTATTTATACAAGTTCACTATTACAAAATCATGGGCTTACACCCGAAAATTATGGACAATTAAAAAAAGAGGGCTTTGACTCAATCCTGACACCCCTAAGACTATTTTGAGTCGCAACTCCGCTTACAAGCTTCCACAAAAACCGTGGAGGTACCAAAATTAAGGACCGTTAAGGTGTGTGCCCCAACAAGACTCCCTTAGAAAACTTGATATTTGGTAACCCTATTACCATATATTTTTCACTCAAATAAGAAAGATACTTATAGTTAAGATGGCCAAATATTTCATGCCAAATCTTTCTTGCTTCATTAGCATGAATCGAAAGAGCATAGGGGTTTGAGTAGGGTAGAAAATGGGAAAACTTGTATACCTTCGAAGTGTAATAAACAACACCTTTTGCTATGACTTTACCATTATAAATCTTAGTGATTTCAACATCATCAGGGGAGAATATAACCTTCTTTAGAGACCCGGTATGAGTCATCTGATACACTAACAAGAGATTAGAGGAAAGACCTGGAACATACAAGACATTATTGAAACTACCATGGTCAAGATCAATCCTACCCTTCCTCAAACTATTAGTGAGAGAGTCATCTCCCAAAACTATTGGTGGTCCTTTCGACATGTCAAGAGAAGACAATGTCTCTTTTGTAAAAACCATGTGTCTAGAAGCTCTAGAATCTATGATGATGCTAGGCGAGCTTGATGTGCCAGCAACCAAGGCATTTACTCTCTCTCTGTCTTCTAAATTTGATCCTACTTCCTTCTTCTTTTAGCAATAAGCAAGGGAGATGTTATTCTTCTCTAGGAGTTGGGTCAACATGCCAATTTTCTTCTTCATACAAGAGCTCTCAAGATGATATCCCTTACTACAGTATGTGCACTTGCTCATTTCTCCTTTGTTCTTCTTCTTTTGGGAGTTCTTCTTGGAACCTTGGGGCTCCTCTTGAGACTTAGACTTATCTCTCTTTTGCTCAGGTGGATTTTTAGCTCTTTTCTTTCTTTTTGAATCCACCCTTGAATCTCCAACAACCAAAGCTTGGTCTTTGGAAGGTTTGATGGTGCCCATCATCACCAACGTATCTTGCTCCTATGTGATGGACTCCATGAACTATGCAAGCTTAGGAATCTTCCAGGCCCAAGATGTCAACTTGGTGGAATGGACAGTAGAAAAAAACAATGAATAGTCAGGACCAATCTTAGAGATTATGGCCAATACTAGTTTCTCTTCCTTCTTTTCGATCCCACACTATTTCAACTGCAAAACAAGGGCCTTAAACTTGGAAAAGTAGAGTTGCAATGATTCAAATCTACTGGTACTCAAGGAGATAAGTGTTAGAATAATCAACCCATAATTTACCACCTTAGACATTAATTTAATTATTTTTGTCTTATTTTCCTAGTTCATGTGTCCCACCTTGTGCAAGTTGTCATTTACCTATCCATAATGGTCAAACTTTCCTTATTTGACTCATGTAGCACTTGGGAATCCTCAAGGAATAAATTCTGCTTTATTACTGGCCTCCTAGGCGCCTTTCTACTTTTTCTGCTTTATTGCCTGCTTTTTCTGCTTTATTGCCTGCTTTTTCAGCGTTTTAAGGCAATAGGGAAAGTTTGACTAAGTGAGGTGAACTAGTTTTTTGTCCTCTTCATCCTCCACTCTTTTCTCCTTGTAAAAGCATTTATTAGTTGTCATTCCATCACTCTTTAGCTTTCCTAATCCCTTTTTCTAATTCGTGAGCTCCATGACTGATTTGGGATAAACTTTTTGCACCTATGGGGGATTTGCTTATTTTTAGTAATCGTGCTTTATGCTAGATTCAAATTGCTCCTCATACATTCAAATCCACGATGTATTTTATTTATTCATAAACCTATTATGTTACAGGGTTGGCTATTGTACACTGAGTTAATACAGTTTAGTGTTCAGCTCCAATTTCAGTCTCTTTTGTGAGTGATTTTGCATGATCAATTGTTAATTGTTGTGAGTAAAATTAATCTATCACTGGGTTCAATTTCCACATGGTATTAGATCCATTGTAGATTGATTTCTCTCCTTCAAAATTGTTTTGCAGGTTCGACATCAGTGACTGGGAGCCTTCTACTAACAGCCGGGACAAATTTTCTAAGCTATGGATCAATCACAGAAAACTATCTTGACCCCCTTCAATTTATTTGAATGGAAAGAAGAGATGGAGATACTGTTTAGAGTGAAATGCCTCTACAGGGTGACTATGGCAACAGAAGCAGAGCCCAATGCATCTGTAGAGAAGATAAAATGGCACAACAGGAGGGATGAGGCCTATGGTCTCCTGTGTCTGAGTATTTCCAGAGACCTCCTTTTCCATCTTGATGGATTGACATCACCGAATGAAGTATGGGAGAATATTGCTGATCTTTTTGGAAATACAAATGAGATGAGGGGACATCAAATCGAAAATGAGCTGATTTCTCTGAGTCCAAATAGCTTTGAATCCCTAGAGCTATATTTCTCCAAGTTCAAAGCATTTGTTTTGCAGCTGAAACAGTGTAGGATCGAAAAGAAGGATGATCAGCTCATCCTGGCCATTCTCTTGAAGCTAGGCCCTGACTATTCAGTGTTTGTTTTGACCTTCTATGCCACAAAACTAACAGCTCGAACCTGAAAGATGCCTAGCCTTGTAGATTTCATGGAATCTCTCACACAAGAACATGATAAGCTGGTGATGGTGGGCACCATCAAACCATCCAAAGATCAAGCTCTGATTGCTGGAGATTTGAAGGTGGATCCAAAAAGAAAAAAGAAAGCTAAAAATCCAATTGAACAAAATAGAGACAAGAAACAGTCTCCAGAGGAGCCACAAGGTTCCAAGAAGAACTACCAGAAGAAGAAAAACAAAGGTGAAATGAGCAAGTGCGCATACTGCAATAAGGGTAATCACACTGAAAGCTCTTGTGTGAAGAAGCAAATAGACAAGCTGACCCAAATCCTGGAGAAGAATGGCATCTCCCTTCCAGAAAGCTCAAAGAAGAGAGAAGGAGGATCAAATTCAGATGACAGAGAGAGAATTCATGCATTGGTTGCTGGCACATCAAGCTCAGCCAGTTTTATCATTGATTCCGGAGCTTCAACACACATGGTTTTGACCAAGGAGGCATTCTCCTCACTTGATATGTCGAAAAGACCACCTATAGTACTGGGAGATGACTCTCTCACTCAAAGTTTGGGCAAAGGGAGGATTGATCTTGATCATGGTCAGTTCAGCAATGTGTTGTATGTGCCTGGTCTTGCCTCCAACCTCTTGTCAATGTACCAGATGACCCACGTCGGGTCTCCTAAGAAGGTCATATTCTCCCCTGATGAATTTGAGATCACAGAGATCTCAAGTGGTAGAGTCATTGCAAAAGGAGTTGCAAATCATGCTCAAAAGGTATACATGTTCTCACACTTCCTACCCTACTCAAACCCCTCTGCTCTTCCGATTCATGCTAATGAAGCCAGCAAGATTTGGCATGAAATATTTGGCCACCTAAATTACAAGTATCTTTCTGATCTTAGTGAAAAAGAGATGGTCATAGGGTTGCCCAAGATAAAATTTTCCAAAGGAGTCTTCCAAGGTTGTATCCTAGGAAAACACCCAGAGCATAAATTTGAGAGAGCTAGTCATGAGAGAACCTCTGTACCCCTCGAGCTGATCCATAGTGATGTTGCTGGTCCATTCCCTCATATGTCCATGAGTCAGGCCAAATATGCATTGACTTTCATTCATGACTTTTCCAGGTATTGCTGGGTTCACTTCCTGAAACAAAAGTCTGAAGTTTTTGCCCTATTCAAAGTCTTTAAGGCTTTGGTTGAGAGCCAGTCTGGAAGGAAACTCAAGGCCCTCAGATATGAAAATGGTGGTGAGTATGTCAAGTCTAAGTTTATTAATTAATTTGTAGATGCAGGTATTCAGATGCATCATTCTATCCCTTACACACCACAGCAAAATGGTGTTGCTGAGAGGAAGAAAAGATCACTGAAGGAGATGGCAACATGCATGATGGAGGCCAAAACTTTTCCACCAAAGTACTGGGCCGAAGCTATCAACTATGCAGCCTATATTCACAATAGGGTTCCTCATAAATATCTTGATGGCATGACTCCCTTCAAATC
This sequence comes from Pseudotsuga menziesii, assembly GCA_001517045.1. NCBI lineage: Eukaryota > Viridiplantae > Streptophyta > Pinopsida > Pinales > Pinaceae > Pseudotsuga > Pseudotsuga menziesii. The sequence continues at coordinate 296,003 of LPNX010242100.1, read as the reverse complement.
ATGGAGTGGGCACAAGCCAGATGTGACCCATTTCAGGATTTTTGGCTCAAAGGCTTGGGCTAGAATTCCACCAGAGAAGAGGAAGGCTTTGCAGCCCCAAAGCCAAGAGTGTATTTTTGTTGGATACTCTGAAGATTCAAAATGGTACAAACTGATAAACTTTAGCACAAACAAATCCTTCATCGAAAGGTGTGTTCAGTTTGAAGAAGAACCCCTTGCAGCAGTGGAAGTTGGAGAAGCCTCTTCTCCACCTGAACCTCAGGAAGTAAGTAAAGAGTTTGTTGAACATGCTAATTCTGATTTGTTTGATGGAGATGATTTTATTGCAGACCGTAACAGCCCTACAAGGCAAAAATGGGCAGCCAAGACACTACATGCAGCAGGAGAGCTAGCTGGGGATCCCAATGACCCAAGGAGGACTAGATCTCAGTTTGAGAGTGGTCTGTGCATGAAGGATCCTATGTTTGCTGAAAAATGCTATTTGATGGTGGAGTCTGATACTCAAACATATGAAGAAGCAGAAGGATATCCAAGATGGCAAACAGCCATGAAGGAGGATTTCAGCTCACTCCAAAAGAGCAACACATGGGAGCTAGTGGATCTTCCCCCAGGGAGAAAGTTAGTCCAGTGTAAGTGGGTATATAAGACCAAATTTGCTGTTTATGGTTCACCACTAAAGTACAAGGCCAAATTGGTAGCCAAGGGCTAATCACAAGTTCATGTCATAGATTACAATGAGACCTTTACCCCAGTGGCAAAGATGGATTCCATCAGGCTAGCCTTAGCCATTGCAGCCTCAAGGAAATGGGAGGTACATCACATGGATGTACAATGTGACTTCCTGAATGGAGATCTCACTAAAGAGATATATATGCAGCAGCCTCAAGGTTTTTCTACTAACCCTTCTCTTGTGTGCAGGTTGAGAAAGTCATTGTATGGGCTAAAGCAAGCACCCAGGGCTTGGTATGCCAAGATCGATAGCTTCTTGCTATCACTGAATTTTGTTCGGTGCAAATCAGATCCAAATGTCTATTTGAAGTTAGTTAATGGTTAATTAATGATCATTTTGTTATATGTTGATGACCTCCTCATTACAGGAAGCTCAAAGGATGAGATTGCTTCCTTAAAAGGAGCTATGAACCAAGCCTTCTCCATGACAGATTTGGGGCTCTTAAGTCAATTTTTGGGGCTTGAGATTGCTCAAACCAAAGCTGGAATCACGGTGCACCAGTCCAAATATTCCTTGGACTTGCTAAACAAATTCAAAATGAAGGATTTCAAAGCAAGGAAAACTCCTTTCCTTTCAGGAGTGAAGCTGGAAGAAGCTGATTCTTCACCTATGGTAAACAATACACTGTATATGCAATTGATTGGATGTTTGTTGTATCTGACACATACTAGACCTGATATTTCTTATGCAGTAAGTGTGGCTTCTAGATATATGGATCAGCCTCATGAGATCCATTGGAAAGCAGCCAAAAGGATCCTTAACTTTGTTCAGGGAACAAGGACACATGGGATCTTCTATAAAGCAAAATATGATCTTGATTTGATTGGATTTACTGATAGTGATTGGGCAGGTGATAGCACAGATAGAAATTCAACATCAGGATATGTGTTCATGCTTGCAGAAGGGTCAATCAGTTGGTCAAGCAAGAAACAGAGTGCCATTGCACTCTCATCTACAGAAGCAGAGTACAGAGGAGTTGTTAATGCAACAACTCAATGTTTATGGTTGCAGGGTTTACTTGGAGAGTGTGGTTTCAAATCAGAGTACTCAACTACCATCTATTGTGATAACCAGAGTACCATTCGAATCTGCAAAGATCCAGTTTAGAAGCAGAGAACCAAACACATTGAGATCCATATGCACTACATCAGAGAGCTTGTGCATGATGGCACCATTCACCTACTCTTCTGTTCATCTTCAGAACAAGTAGCTGATATCTTCACCAAAGAATTTTGTGAGAAGACCTTCAAAAATCTCAAATCACTACTAGGGATTGCTGATCATGCTATGAAGCATGAGTGAAGACAAGATTTCAAATTTTGTTTTACAGTCCATGTTTAAGGGAGGATTTTCCCAAGTTGGTTTTGCCTCTTTCCTTGTTTAAATGGACATGCAATATGTAAAGGGTGACTAAGCCTTGTTGCTAGGCCCTATAATTTTCTGATATATTACTCATAAGTCAGTATTAAGGGGGGGTTTTAGAATAATCAACCCATATTTTGCCACCTTAGACATTAATTTAATTATTTTTGTCTTATTTGCCTAGTTCATGTGTCCCACCTTATGCAAGTTGTCATTTACCTATCCATAGTGGTCAAACTTGACTTATTTGACTCATGTAGCACTTGGGAAACCTCAAGGAATCAATTCTGCTTTAGTCCTGGCCTCCTAGGCGCCCTTCTACTTTTTCTGCTTTATTGCCTGCTTTTTCAGTGTTTTAAGGCAATAGGGAAAGTTTGACTAAGTGAGGTGAACTAGTTTTTTGTCCTCTTCATCCTCCACTCTTTTCTCCTTGTAAAATCATGTATTAGTTTTCATTCCATCACTCTTTATATTTCCTAATCCTTTTTGCTAATTCGTGATCTCCATGACTGATTTGGGATCAGCTTTTTGCACCTATGGGGGATTTGCTTATTTTTAGTAAGCATGCTTTATGCTAGATTCGAATTTCTCCTCATGCATTCGAATCCCTGATGTATTTTATTTATTCAGAAACCTATTATGTTACAGGGTTGGCTATTGTACACTGAGTTAATATAGTTTAGTGTTCAGCTCCAATTTCAGTCTCTTTTGTGAGTGATTTTGCATGATCAATTGTTAATTGTTGTGAGTAAAATTAATCTATCACTGGGTTAAATTTCCACAATAAGTTCATTCTAGATTTGATTTCCTCTCATCTCATCTGATTTTCCAAAAATATCTTCTAGCTTCTCCCACACTTCATTAGGTGACGTCAATCCATCAAGATGGAAGAGGAGGTCTCTTGAAATGCTCAGACACAAAAGACCATAGGCCTCATCCCTCCTGTTGTGCCATTTAATTTTCTCTACAAATCCATTGGGATATGCCTCAGTTTCCATAGTTACCCTGTAGAGACCTTTTTCTCTAAAAAATATCTCCATATCAGATTTCCACTCAAAGAAATTGAATGGAGTCAAGATGATCTTCTAAGATTGGTCCATAGCTCAAAAACTGTGCCCTCCAGTGAGGAGAATGCGCTTCTAGTCAATGATGTAAAACTTGAAATAAAAATATGGAAGGAGAGAAATTGATCTACAAATGCTTTGATACTATGTGGAAATTGAGCCCAAGAGATATAACAATTACACTCACAAAATTGCTAATCAAACATACAAATTAACACCAAAGGAGACTGAAATTGGAGCATAACACTAATATGTATTGAGTAAGTGTACAATAGCAAAAATTATGAAGTAATAGGCTACTGTAATATATAATTACATGATAGAATCAAATTCATAAAGATGTCATTCGAAATAGTAAAAAAGCAAGCTTACCAAATCTAGTCAAATCCCCCATATGTGCATAAAGCAGTTTCCAAATCTAAGTAGATGCTCAAGAATTTGCTAAGTCAAGTGGGAAAGCTAAATAGGGATGGAAAGAAAACTCATACATGCTTTTATTTGGAGAAATGGAGGGAGTATTATGTTGCCAAAAATAAGTGAACTACACCTAGTCTAGATTTTCCTTCTGCCTTAAATCAGAAAAAAAACAAGGCATCTTTTTAGAAAAAGTAGATATGTGCTTTAGAGAATACAAAATAAATAAGACATGCTAAATTGGGTTTCCAGGATGTTTCCCAAGTGCTCCATGACTCATTTTTAGCACGTGTTGACTTCTAGGACATGTAGAAGGCAACTAGCATAGAATGGAATCTAGGAAACTAGGTAATAAGAAAAAAATAATTAAATTAATGTCTAATGTAGGTAACTATGGGTTGATTATTCTTATAATAATCAACCCATAGTTAGCTACCTTAGACATTAATTAATCCATTTTTGTCTTATTTGCCTACTTTCCAATATTCCACTCTATGCAAGTTGTCTTCCACGTGTCCTAGAAGTCAAACTTGCTAAAAATGAGTCATGGAGTGCTTGGGAAACCTCCTGGAATCCATATTTATCATATCTACTTTATTCCAGATCCTCCCTAGTGCATGTGTTCTTTTTCTTCTTTATTGCCTACTTTACTCAGTTTTATGGAAAAAGGGAAAGTAAGACTAGGTGTAGTTGACTTGTTTTTTGCTCTCGTCATCCTCAATTATTTTCTTCTAATAAAAACATGTATGAGTTTTCTTTCCATCACCTATTAGCTTTCCTACTTGAATTTTCCAATTCATGAGCTCCTAGGTAGATTTGGAAACTGCTTTATGCACCTATGGGGGATTTGACTAGATTTAGTAAGCCTACTTTTGACTATTTCGATTGGCATCCTTATGCATTCAAATCTCTCATGTAATTATTTATTACAGAAGCCTATGACTTCATAAGGTTGGCTATTGTACACTTATTCAATACAGATTAGTGTTATGCTCCAATTTCAGTCTCCTTTGTGTGTAAATTTGCATGTTTGATTAGTAATTTTGTGAGTGCAATTGATCTATCACCTGGGTTCAATTTCCACATGGTATCAAAGCCTTTCTATATCAATTCATATCCTTCCATATTGCTATTGTAGGTTTGACATCTTGATTGGGAGCTATTTTGCTGACTGAAGGGACAATTTCTGAGCTATGGATCAATCTCAGAAGATCATCTTGACTCCATTTAATTTATTTGAATGGAAAGTAGAGATGGAGATACTATTGAGATATAAAGGTCTCTACATGGTGACTATGGAACCTAAATTAGATCCCAATTTAGCTATAGAGAAAATTAAATGGCACAACAGGAGGGATGAGGCTTATGGTCTCTTGTGTCTGAGCATATCCAAAGACCTCCTCTTCCATCTTGATGGATTGAAATCACCAAATGAAGCATGGGAGAGGCTTGTAGAGATTTTTCGTAAGACAGATGAGATGATAGGACATCAAATTGAGAATGAATTGATCTCCTTGAGTCCCAGTAGCTTCGAATCCCTGCAACTCTACTTTTCCAAGTTTAAAGCCCTTGTTTTGCAGCTAAAATAGCATGGAATTGAAAAGAAAAAGGAGAAAATAGTTTTGGCCATACTCTTGAATCTTGGCCCTGACTATTTAGTGTTTGTTTCAATCTTCCATGCCACCAAGTTGACAGCTCAAGCCTAGAAGATGCCTAAGCTTGCAGAGTTCATGGAATCCCTCACACAAGAACAAGATAAACTGGTGATGATGGGCACCATCAAACCTTCCAAATACCAAGCTCTGGTTGCTGGAGATTCAAGGGTGGATTCAAAAGGAAAGAAGAAATATAAGAAGCCACCTAAGTAGAAGAGAGACAAGAACAAGTCTCAGGAGGAGCCCCAAGGCTCTAAGAAGAATTTCCATAAGAAGAAGAACAAAGGAGAAATGAGCAAGTGTGCATACTGTAGTAAGGGATTTCATTCTGAAAGCTCTTGCATGAAGAAGCAAATTGACTGTTGGAGTAGGGTCCCGCAGCTACAGAAGAAGCTGCTATTTTGATGAACAGACAGTTTTGGTGGAGATATAAGAGGCAGAGCTATGGCACTGTAGCAGGTTTCTAGCTACAGATCAGAGCCAAAAACCATGACGTAGAAGACAGAGAAGTCAAGGAAGACGACGGTACCTGAGCAGCCAAGAAGAGAGAGCTCACCCACTGCATTGAAGGCAGCGGTGGAAGACATGAGGGTTCGGCTACCCTCATAAAGGAAAAGGAGAAACAAGGCCAAGGTATTGAAGACAAAGGACAGCAAGGGAAGCAGCACCGGTACCCATGGTCAGTGCTGGGAAGCATGGAAGACTGCAGGAAGCTGTGGTGAAGGGAAGCGGTGCATAGTACCCATGGTCAGCACTGAGAAGCATGGAAGACTGCAGAGAGCTATGGTGTGACAGATAGCGGCTACCTCAAATTACAGATACGCCGACTGTCACTAGTTAGGGTTTGGGTTACTGTTGGGACAGGCCCACAGTGTTGTAATGGCGAGACCTTCGGTCCGCCTATAAAGGGATGTATTTTGTATTGTAAAAGGTTGGAATTTTGGGAATTTTAGGCCATCCAGCTAGTCAGATCATCAGTAGTCTGTTAGCTTACTGTTATTTTGTATTGTAACAATCCGCAGGGATTGACAGAGAGGGAAGAGTATATTGTAAGAGAGACAATATAGAGATAGAAAAGAGATCTGAGAGAGAAGATCTCAAGCTGCATATGCAGTGCAGCAGAACTGTGTTTACCTTCCCTTGAGCTATAATAGAAACATAGTTCTATGGATGTAACTTCCATCCTAGAGGTGAACCACGTTAAAATCGGGTATTATGCGATTGATTCATTTGTTTTGTTTATTTGTTACATCTGTTAGTTATTATATAAGCCTTGTTTACAGTTGAATGTATGTATGCATTGTCCAGTTCGCAAAAATATAGAAGGATAAACATAAGTTGAAGTCTTGGGCATGTTGTATGTGGGTTCATCTATGCTTTGCTTGAACAGTCACTAGTTGCAGTGTTAAACAGTCTGGTATGTTGAGTCCTGCAAGTCAACATGAACAACGCTAAGTGTGGTGAGCTGCGGGAGTAGGATATCGCAGAGAGGCAATACCGCACAGGCAGAGGAGCTGCGGTGCGTGATACCGGAGGGTAAGGACTTAGCGTTGGAGAGGAAGTTATGTGTCACCTGGTGCGCGACGAGGCGATAAGGCTGGGGTCATCGTGAGTCAGTGGAAGTTGCGCGACGCGAAAAGGGACCGCGCAACAGGAAGAGAGAGATCTCGCGGTCAGAAGAGCTACGAGACGAGGAGATCACGTGACGCGAGCAGAAGGGTCGCGCGACGCGCAGAGAAAGAGGCCTCGTGGCTAGCAGAGCTGCGAGTCACAAGTAGGATACCACAGAACCTGGTCCAAGATGCTTGAGTCCTTGGCCAACCCATTAGAATCACTTCGGGTGAGACTTCAGGCCGCTTCATGGTCTGTCACCGAAAGGGCCAGTGAGCTAGGGGTGTTGTTGGTTAAACACAGTAAACACGGGTCTGCCCATGATAGCCGAGAAATGGTTCCGTTACCGACTTTGAACAAACAGAGCACTGATGTTCTGGTGGTGCCCTACTAGAGACGAACTCAACGAGTGGGTTTGGTCTAACCAGAAAGAGTTTGCTGAACGAGAGAACAGGAGTCCTAAGCTGAACACAGAGGCCTGGTTACAAAAACATATCATTACAGACATCCATGCGATATTTTTTGCGACCTTTGGAAATGAGCTTTACGACTGGTTATCAAAGTTAACTGATACAGGCATATTCAAAAAGAAAAGAGACATTGTCTGAACACCGGAGCTGATTTAGACTGTGAAGAACCTTGATAATCCTATCACGAGGGCAGTAGACTTCTGGCTTGCGAGTGTGCTAGAAGGCTTCATCACAGAGTTTGCAGTTGACCAAAGGAAAAGCTTCAGTGAGGCTGAGCGCTACTTCTTCAAAGGATATTGTGGTAAGTACCTAAGATCTTTAAACTTGTCCATTAAGATGCTATTACATGAAAAAGGAACAATGGATCTAGTTTCATATGAATAAGTAGAAATAGTAATGTCACAAGAGTTTGAAAGTGATTTTGATGACATTGGACGAACACGTAGTGGAAAGAAGTATAAAGTAGATTTCAGATCTCCAATATTTGAAGACAGTTCAGATAGTACTAGACAGCAGAGTCATAGTACCACAGAAGGAACAGAGGGGGGTATCCCTTACCACCCTTAAACCCCACAGAAACAGATCGGGACTCAGAACAATCCCATAGGAACTCCATCCAGTAGCTCACAGACAGTACCTACCATCGCTACATCACCTCCACCTACACCATCGAGTGGTAGAAACATAGTAAATCAACATCCAAAATGTAGAAATAGAATGGGGGATGATATGAATCTACCTATATTTAAGGGAACAGGGGAAGAAGACCCAGAGCAGCATTGGTTTATATGTGAAGCCATGTGTACCATTAAAGAAATCAATGATGATAACCTTAAACTTGTACAGTTGGTCACCACACTAAGAGATCAAGCCTTAACATGGTATATAAAGTATACCACAGTACCCAGGACACTTGTCCAGGTCAAGACTGCCATGATTGAAGAATTTAAGAAACCTAAGTCTGAGTCACAGTGTATTACAGAACTCAAAGACATCAAGCAGTTACCTACAGAGTCGGTGTGGGACTTTGATCAGAAATTCAAAGCCCTTATTGACCAAGTTAGTTTTGAGTTCACACCGGAGCAGCATAAGGAATGGTTTATTGCAGCGCTGCTCCCTCAAATTAGACTGTCGTTAATGCAGCAGAAACTCCAGATGCAGGATGACGCATTGGAGATGGCGATGAAACTAGAGACTTCACCTCTAGCTAAGAGCAGTACAGGCATGGAAACTTTACAAAACTAGTTGGCTAATCTCACATTACAGTTGCATGAACTGAAGAAAGGGAAAGAGGTTGCGCAAGACATATGGTGCGTAAAATGTAAAGCACAAGGCCATAGTGAAGAAAATTGTCCAGTCTTTGTAGAATATATAGCGACAGGGGCTCCAAACCCCTTACCATAGACCCACGGGCCGTGGTGTGAAATATGAAAAACACGAGGACATCTACCTCACCAGTGCCCTCTACTTCAGAAGTATGTGCAGACACCTAAGAACTTATACTGAATCTTCTGCAAGTCTGTAGGCCATGATGAACATGACTGCAGAGCCTATGATATCATGGTTGGAGCAAAGCAAGACTTGTATAGAGTCCATTCAGAGACACAGGGTCCAGCAGCAGGACCACAGCATGATACGGATTATGGAGGCCGTGGAGGAGGATTTAGAGGACGAGGCCGAGGAGGAGGATTTGCACGAGGAGAAGGTTTTGGCCGTGGTCGCGGACCAGTTACTTGTTACAACTACGGAGTTGTAGGACACTATGCTAGGGACTGTCAGAGCCCCACTACCACTTGTAACTACTACAAATATTATGATCATACTATAGAGGAGTGTCCTACCTTGATAGCTAAGATCAGAGAACCTAAGCCTGTAGAACACCAGAACATCCAGCTTATTGATGCTGAGTAGGAAGAGCCAGAACCAAGAGTCAATATTGTGACTCACAGCGGTGTTTCTACCAGTGGGACATCGCAGGAGACGGAAAAGAACACAGGCCAGGAGTGGGTGCGCAGAGCTCCTAATAAAGCAACACCACTCGACCTACAGAAGAACAAACAGACATTTCAGGAAGCTAAGGATTTCTTTGATGACCCTACGCAATTAGGATCACAGGTACCGCCATCTAGGGGAGTACCGCAGCAAGCACCTTGTGGCGATAGCCTTGTATAGACATCGTAGGCTACCACATCGGGAATATGCGATGAGGATGAGATGACATTAAGTGTACATTCCTTCCTGCGGAGTTGTCTAAAACTTGTAAGAAATGAGCAAGCTATCATGGAACTTCAGCACATTATAGATCAGTCTCAACCATCCTCTTCCGTGAGCAGTACATAGTGTGTTGTTCATAATATTACAGGACATACAAGAATGGGAAGAGAGATGTGACTCACAGCGCAGGTTGGAGAATTTGAAATGGATGAGGTGATCCTAGATCTGGGATCAGATGTAAATGTTCTGACTAAGTAGACATGGGAATAGATGGGTATCCCTAAGTTAATCAGATCACTTATCCATATGAGATTAGCTAATCAGTAGCGTGTGTCACCCCTAGGTCGGTTACCGCAGGTGCCAGTTGACATTGATGGAGTTCACAGCTTTGCGGAATTTGAATTTATAGAGATCATTGGCGATAGTAGACCGTATCCAGCACTATTAGGCATTGATTGGGCAATCGGTAACATGGCCATTATCAACCTAAAGAGAAGACAAATGACCTTTGAGGACGTGCAGATCCGGGTCATCGCACTGTTGGATCCTTTTCAAGGTCCTAGATATATTGAACCTATCCGAGCAGAGGAGGAGGCACGTAATATGGAAAGCCTCTATCAGATGACCACAAACCAGAGTGACTACATCAATCCAACCGTAGAAGGAAATATTAGTTGGTGATGCAACAGCTCATGTGCATCAGATTCAGATGTTGGTCTAGAGAACTGGTAGAACAGACTTCACGAAGTCTCAGCACACATATGCGCGTACTTAACTAAGTCACTGCGATGGATTGGCACAGAGATCAATGAGATTCCATCGTTTCATGGTCTAACAGATATCCAGGACTTTCTCGAGCAGTTTGAACAATAGATTCCTCATGAGCAGAGGATCGCAGCTATGGACCTTGCAGTACGAGCCACACCTGCAAGATGGTGGTATGCACATAAAGAGAGTATCGCATCATGGGATGATATTAAAAGATTGATGGCGATCAGATTTTCTGTTGACGGAGAGTATGTCCAGCAGAAATACATAGGAGAGAGTGACCCCAGATCACACATTCGGATATGTGAATAGAATTGGTTGGACATTCCCGAGGATGAATGGGTTCACCGATTCATTCATACGTTGGATAAAATTCCAAGGAACTGGTATACAGAGACTGAACTGCGCAAGGGAACAACAACATGGCCCCTTATGATAGACAGCTTCCTACTCACCTTCGCTTTTGAATATGAGTATCCAAGTGTTGATCAGGCCCTACAAGTAATAAAGAGTAAGATATTTGAGGATTGTACCATATCAGTGTCAGCTCAACCTGAGTGGGCTACCCAACTAAAAGAGGCATTAGAGTGTTATAATTTTGCATCTGAACCAGAGGCAGAGGATGAGGATCCTTGCGACACCAACATCCCGGAGTCGGAAGGCACTCGTGATGTTGAGGGACCACCGTTAGAAACTCCAGCAATTATAGAGCCCATCAAGATAAAAAAAAATCAATATTGGCACAGACACAGAACCTAAGTTTGCCTCTATTGGAGACTATTGGAACGATGAAACAGTCGGACAGATTGCAGACTTGTTACATGACTATCAGGACCTATTTCTGACCAATTTCACAGAGATGAAGGGAATAGTCGGAGACCTGGGAGTCATGAGGATACCATTGAAGGAGGATGCTAGACCAGTGAAACAGCGTCCATATAGACTAAATCCACGCTACAAAGAAAAATTAAAGGATGAGATCGATAAGATGCTAGCAGCAGGAATCATTGAGCCTGTAGAAGAAAGTGAATGGGTTAGCCCCATGGTCATATAGGAGAAGAAAACCAAAGGAGACATCAAGATCTGTGTCGATCTGCGTAAGCTCAACGATGCATCGCTTCATGATCCATTTCCGACACCGTTCAATGATGAGGTATTAGAAAACGTGGGAGGACAGGAGGTCTACACCTTCACTGATGGATTTTCAGGCTATCAATAGATCAGAATCCATCCAGAAGATCGATCTAAGACCACCTTTGCAACAGAATGGGGCTCGTTCCAGTATACGGTAATGCCCTTTGGTCTTAAGAATGCACTAGCTATATTTTCTAGAGTAGTAGTTGCTGTATTTAAAGAATACATCCATAAGTTCCTAGAAGTATATTTTGATGATTGGACTGTATTTGGACTAATCGATAAGCACATAGGAGATCTAAGACTGATGTTAGAGAAATGTAGATAGTACCAGATTTCTCTAAACTTGAAGAAATGTATATTTTGTGCACCATTTGGTATTTTGTTGGGTTACATTGTGCGCAGAAAAGGCTTGATGGTAGATCCCGCAAAGATTGCCATCATTGTAAATCTTCCAGCACCCAACTTAGTCAAGCAACTGAGGACAATACTTGGCCATACCGGGTATTACAGAAAGTTCATCAAGGGCTATGCAAAGATTACAGCACCAATGGAGAAATTGCTAAAGAAAGATGTAAAATTCCTATGGAATGAGGAATGTCAGCAAAGTCTAGACATGCTTAAAGAAAATATGGTTACAGCACCCATCCTTGTATTTCCAGACTGGACTAAGCCATTTCATGTACATGTGGATGCATCTAGCATCGCACTAGGGGTTGTCTTAATGCAACCAGGATAAGGGGATATTGATCATCCTATCGCATACTCCAGTAGAAAGCTATCGACAGTAGAAAAGAACTACACCATGACAGAAAGAGAAGGCTTAGCTATGGTGTATGTGCTGCAGAAGTTCAGGAACTACCTATTGGGTGCCTTGTTCAAGATGTTTACTGACCATTTCACATTGAAGTATCTAGTCAATAAGCCAGTGTTAGGGGGGAGAATCTGCAGATGGTTACTCCTCTTTCAGGAGTATGATTTTGAAATAATTGTGAAACCAGGAAGATTGAATGCTGTACCTGATCATCTATCGCGGATAGACTCAGGAGAAGAGCCAAGTAACCTAGAGGACAATTTGCCAGATGCGTAGTTGTTTTCTATCTAGATCGCAAACGACTACTATGCTGATATTATTCACTTTCTCACTACAGAATTAGTGCTTGATGAGTTCACTAAGCAGCAAAAGAAGCAGTTGGTTGTTAAAGCAGTAGATTTCACCCTGATCGCAGGACACCTATACAAGTTAGGACCAGATGAATTTTTGCGCAGATGTGTGATGCCACATGAAAAAGACGCTATTATCAGAGAGGCACATTCAGGAACCGCAGGAGGTCATTTCGCAGGAAAGCCAACTGTGCAAAAAATCCTAGATGTAGGATTATGGTGGCCTACATTGCATAAGGACGCCAAGGACTTTTGTAGATGTTGCGATATCTACCAGAGGGTAGGAAAACCCTCGCGACACGATGAAATGCTGCTGCAACTGCAGGTTACGCTGCGCACATTTGACAAAATTGGCTATAGAATTTGTGGGTCCTATCAACCCACCAGGAAAGCGCACTGGCGTGAGATATATTATCACTGGGACAGAGTACCTCACCAGATGGACGGAGGCCAAAGCAGTAAGAAATTGTGATGCTGCTACAGCTGCATAGTTCCTTTTTGAGAACATCATCAGTAGATTTGGCTGCCCCATAATTTTGATGAGTGATCAAGGCACACATTTCATGAACCGCACCATTGAGGCCTTGACAGAAGAATTCCAGATTCAGCACCATAAGAGCACTCCCTACCACCCACAAGCTAATGGTACGGTGGAGTCCTTTAATAAGATTTTAGAAAACGCTCTTACTAAGATCTGTAACAGCCAAAGGAATGATTGGGACCTCAGAGTTAATGCTGTATTATGGGCGTATAGGACCACATGCAAGAAACTTATAGGACACACACCTTTCAGCTTGGTGTATGGACAAGAGGCTATTATGCCTATGGAGTATATTCTTCCCAGTTTAAGAATCGCTCAGATTACCAGGATGACTGATACAGACACAGTGGAGGAAAGGCTAGCACAACTGATTGCCTTAGAGGAAGACAGATTCATCACTGGATTCCATCAGAAAGTGCAGAAGGCATGAGAAAAATCTTGGCATGACAGACACATTAAGAGTAAGACTTTCCAGATCGGAGACCTAGTACTCCTCTATGACAGTAAATTCATTAAGTTTCCAGAGAAGTTCAAGACGCATTGGCTGGGGCCATATCATATATAGCAAGTTAAAGAGGGAGATGCCATTCAGCTCAGCCAGCTGAATGGGGAGATTCTTCCCACATTGATTAACGACAGTAGGCTTAAGCTCTTTAGTGATAGCCACCCCACCTCTCAGCCCTAGCTTAGCCAGTTTATGATGGTGCAGATGTCCAGTGTAGTTGAAAGGAGGCATCGCACCTGGAACTAGTCTACACCAACAGGTATTACAAGTATGAGGAATCACATAAGGTCGGTTCATTTTGCGCAAGTTATCAGTGGCTTGGGGCAAAAAAAAAAAAAACCAATGCTTGTTGTTTACGCAGGTGATGCGGTGTTGTAGCGCAGCAATGCAATGTTTCCCCGTGCCACATATCTAGTTTTGCAACCGACAGAGGGCCATTCAAGTCACCTTCTGACAGCCAGTTAATGAGGAAATGACCGGTATACCTTACCGTAGATTTGGCAGCAGCATAATTATGTTTCCAGGTTTGGCAAATCTTCGACGAGACCTGTGCCTGTACACACACTTCGAGGGAAACGTGATCGGATTTCAGCATTTATTGAGGATCGAATGATGGGTGTGGTCTTGTCCATGTAATTATTACAACCGACGGGTTCATTCTAGATGACCGTTGCGTCTAGGATTGTTTCCTTTGGTATAAAAGCAAAAATTGTTCATTCGAGAGGGTTACACTTGCAAAAACCCTAGAGCTATAGAGTAAGTTGTTAAGAGTTTCCTGTGCAGAGTTCACCCCGTTACAAAGTGCTATGATTCCCAGAGTTTGAAGCCATTGCAAGCCCAGGATATTCCACCAAGTAGGTTCTGCCTGAGGAGGAACCTTTAGAAGACATGCTGAGACATTTCGGCCCTGGTGGCCGTGTCTCCGTTATGACAACGCCGCCCAGGGTTGTGAAATTAGGAATATCATAGGTAAGACAATTTCCAAGGATGAGGAATCAAGCGCAGGATGTAGAAGATGTCATCAAAATCTCTGCTAAGGAGAAGAAGAAAACCGAGCCGATCACTGAAGATAAGAAAGCAGAGTAGAAGAATGACGAGAAGAAATCTCCTGCGAGGAAGAAATTAAAAACAAAGAAAAGACAGCAACGGGAGAAGATCGCTAACCTATCTGATCAGCTAAGAGAAGAACAAGAGATTACTGAGGCAAAGAAGTGAAAATCTAGCGATCAGAGGTAGCGTGAATACCTGGAGCGACTTGTTAAGAAGGAAAGTGAAAGAGGACAGCAAACCCAGCAAATGGTAGAATTCCAGCATGCAGACAAAGGCTTGTTTTCAGAATGGAATTCATGGTTTGTATCTCTTTCACATAGAGGGCTCCAGGCCAAGCGGCATGTTTTGAGAAGCCTGGAAGATACAGATTTATATCTTCCTTATAGCACGAGCTCTAACCCAGATAGAGAGGAGTTCTCATGATACCAAGGATTTGAATCCTTATGATAGGCATAGCGACAGCAGGTCTTACAGTGGTAAGACTACGAGCATAACAATAAGGAAAGGTAAGAGAGACCTACGAACTAAGTCAACAGAAGACACTAGTATTAGTCAAGCTTTGCTTGACTCGGCACGAGAGCGTGTCACAGCGATGCAGGACGAAGTCACAGGACTTTGAGATAAGTTGCAATGAACTTCGCAGGAATCCAAGGAGAAACTACAGCAGGAGAATCCCGCTGTCAGTGGCTCAGAGACGAGCCACAAGTAAGTGTTAGGGGACTGTTGGAGTAGGGTCCTGCGCCTACAGAAGAAGCTGCTATTTTGACGAACAGACAGTTTTGGTGGAGATATAAGAGGCAGAGCTACGGCACTGTAGTAAGTTTCTAGCTACATATCAGAGCCAAAAACCATGACGTAGAAGACAGAGAAGTCAAGGAAGACGATGGTACCTGAGCAACCGAGAAGAGAGAGCTCACCCACTGCATTGAAGGCAGCGGCGGAAGATAGGAGGGTTCAGCTACCCTCATAAAGGAAAAGGAGCAACAAGGCCAAGGTATTGAAGACAAAGGATAGCAAGGGAAGCAGCACCGATACCCATGGTCAGTGATGGGAAGCATGGAAGACTGCAGGAAGCTGTGGTGAAGGGAAGCGGTGCATAGTACCCATGGTCAGCGCCAGGAAGCATGGAAGACTACAGAGAGCTGTGGTGTGACGGATAGCGGCTACCTCAAAGTACAGATACGCTGACTGTCACTAGTTAGGGTTTGGGTTACTGTTGGGACAGGCCCACAGTGTTGTAATGGCGAGACCTTCGGGACTCCTATAAAGGGATGTATTTTGTATTGTAAAAGGTTGGAATTTTGGGAATTTTAGGCCATCCAGCTAGTCAAATCATCAGTAGTCTGTTAGCTTACTGTTATTTTGTATTGTAACAATCTGTAGGGATTGACAGAGAGGGAAGAGTATATTGTAAGAGAGACAATATAGAGATAGAAAAGATATCTAAGAGAGAAGATCTCAAGCTGCATATGCGGTGTAGCAGAACTATGTTTACCTTCCCTTGAGATATAATAGAAACACAGTTATATGGACGTAACTTCCATCCTGGAGGTGAACCACGTTAAAATCGGGTGTTATGCGATTGATTCATGTGTTGTGTTTATTTGTTGCATATGTTAGTTATTATATAAGCCTTGTTTATAGTTGAATGTATGTATGCATTGTCCAGTTCGCAGTAATATAGAAGGATAAACATAAGTTGAAGTCTTGGGCATGTTGTATGTGGGTTCATCTATGCTTTGCTTGAACAGTCACTAGTCGTAGTGTTAAACAGTCTGGTATGTTGAGTCCTGCAAGTCGACACAAACAACGCTAAGTGTGCTGAGCCGCGGGAGTAGGATATTGCAGAGAGGCGATACCGCATTGGCAGAGGAGCTACGGTGCGCGATACCGGAGGGCAACGACTTAGCGTTGGAGAGGAAGTTACGTGTCACTTGGTGTGCGGCGAGGCGATAAGGCTGGGGTCATCATGAGTCAGTGGAAGTTGTGCGACATGAAAAGGGATCACGCAACAGGAAGAGAGAGATCTCACGGTCAGAAGAGCTGTGAGACGAGGAGATCGCGCGACACGAGCAGAAGGGTCACACAACGCGTAGAGAAAGAGGCCTCGTGGCTAGCAGAGCTGTGAGTCGCAAGTAGGATGCCACAGAACTTGGTCCAAGACGCTTGAGTCCTTGGCCAACCCATTAGAATCACTTCGGGTGAGACTTCAGGCCGCTTCGCGGTCTGTCGCCAAAAGGGCCAGTGAGTTAGGGGTCACGGGGGCGTCACCTAGGGACCAATATGATATCACGTCCGTTCATATTGGGGGGGTTAAAATTAAAAAATTAAAAATTAATATATTGGGGGTATATTAGGGGTAATTAGGGTTTTTTTTTTACTATTTAAATACCCAATATGTTGGGGTATTTTTTATTCAACATTTTCGCCCGAGCGCTTCACCAGTCCTTCCTGCTAGGTGCCTATGCCTGCGATGCCTGTGCCTGCGAGCTCTTTGTTGGTGGTCTGAGGTCTAAGTGTGCCTGTGCCTGTGAGCTCTTTGTTGGTGGTCTGAGGTCTGATTGTACCTGTGGTTCCTGTGCCTGCGAGCTCTTTGCTGGTGGTCTGAGGTCTGAGTGTGCCTGTGCTTGCGAGTTCTTTGCTGGTGGTCTGAGGTCTGAGTGCACCTGCGGTGCCTGTGCGTGCGAGCTATTTGCTTGTGTTATGGGGTTTGAGTGCACCTCCACCAAGCCGAGGTGCACTTTCGAAAGCTAAGAAGCTGTTGCAGAGGGCGTTTATTCACCGTAGCAACGTTTTTTGGAAAGCCATTGCATATCATTCTTGGAGGTACGAATCATCATAATTTGCAGAATAAGAATCAGAATCGGACTTATACTCTGGATTCTTATTGAACACTGGTTTTCCCTTTGATTATCTTTTACCTCCATCCCCGTTCACTGCTGCTTTAGATCTACACAGTTTACTGCAAGCTGCTTTCTCTATTTTCTGAGATTTGAATTGATATAGAAATTAAATATGTAATGGTAATGATTATGGGTATATATGGGCATAGAAATTAAATATGTAGTGTGTTTAATATTTGATTCCTAAACTCTCCATCCTTACTATCATAGTGATTTAGACTTCTTTGCACCCTCTGAAATGATTGCTCTGATTGCAAAACTTGAGGGCTTGATCTGATTTCCCCGTCAAACTGAAACACATACCTAAGGTCTGGCTGAGCTCTAACATTGAAATGCATCTGTGCACCATCCAGCTTAGATTTTCTAATTGAAACCCATCCACTGTGGAAAACAATGGCCTTTTCATTGGCGCCCTCAAGGTCCAGAGGGACTCTAAATTTCCCTAATAGCTTTCCTAGAGCCACACCATAGGTTGATCCCTGTCTTCCAGCATATACTACAATCTCCAAGCATAGTTTTGAGTACCACAAACAAGAAGAAGACAACTTATTCAAATCAATCTGCTCAAGATGGAAGCTGGACGAGATGTTATGAACATCTGGTTCAGATGACCTTGGGGAAATCAGGGGGGCTACAACAGTATGAGGGGGAAGATTAGGCAGTCTGATCGCACAAAAGCACAGAGAAGTAGTAGGATGGACACCTGTTCTGGTAGGCTTCGATGAGACTGGGATTCTTAGTGCCAACCCTCCAACCAAAACCTTCACAAATGAGCAAGGTTCCATTGTTATCTTCTGAGATCTCAATGCATTCCCCACAACACCTAAGAAGGCCTGATATTGTACTCGGAATTCCATTGACCTGTTGAGCTTTGAATACGTTATTTGCACTGCTGAAACAGGCCGCTCCTCACCCTTCCAATTCCTTCAAAGTATCCAAACAGGCCAGTGTTGGGCTCTCAATGCAATCCCTGCAAATACCCAAATAGGCCTCTTAAACATAGCTAGGCTGCTTTAAATGCAATCCCCAAACAAAAAGAACACTCCTGTCCTCAGCACTCCAGTGATGCACACTAAAAATCCTGCAACTACCAAAAATGGGACCTTACTGCAGTGGGGCTCCTACTGTATCATGGGCTGTGATTGCATTCTCTGAAATACCCAATTGAGCCTTTACCATAGAGAGAGCACAAACAGAGCCCAAAATGAAGCCTATGATTAGATTCCTATTATTGCTTGTAATTATGATTAGCTTCCTGTAATCTCCTTCTCTAGTTTTGAGACATGTTTGACCAAAATCTTATCTAGACCTCCCCCACCATTTTCATCATGGTAATTTTGCTTTCTCTGCACTTGCTCAACAACATCTGAGGCAGTCTTCATGGGAAGAATCTCTTGTTCAAGATCAGTCATATCCTTCAGTGGAATAGTGCTGAGGTTACTACCAGATACTGTAGAAGTAAAATTATAGCTTTGCATTTTATCTTGGTTGGTGTTATTCATATCAAATTTGCTCTTCATTTTTAGTGTCTTATTCTCAGTTGAATACATGTTGTTTTGGAACCACCAATCTATTTAGCTTTCCAACATCACTAGGAGTCACTTCTTTGTCAAATAGATGCTCTGGGTTAGACGTCAATTGCCCATAACAGCTAACGTTATTGATTTTTTCAATGCTAAATTCCCCAGATTCAGCTGCAAATCTACTGTTTATTGATAAGAAATATCTAAATTTATCAGGGTAAGAGTGATCTTTGATCATCTGGACCACATGTTATTTGGTGTACAACTCTTGAAAGTTGTTTTCTATCTGACTCTGTTTACCATTGAGAAGATTTCTAGGACCTTCAGTACTTCTGAACTTAAGACAAGCCCTATCATATGCTAATGCAGCTTCAAGTTCACTGTTAAAAGTTCCAAGCCATAGTCTCTAATGGCTTACATATATCTGAGCTCCCCATTTACCATTATGCTGAGGAACAACTCCTTTATACTGAGAGGAAAACTGCCTTGAAGTATTTCCACTCTTAGACGTCTAATCCAATGCTTCCGTTCTAAGATTGAAAGGAGTTGAGACACTATTGGATCCTGAACATGAATTAGTGTTCGCCATGAAAGCATGCAGTATATACTTATATTCTTGGCCAGAAATTTATCAAATTGTCGCAATTTTCCTTAATCACGTTCGAGGCTCCCAAGCTCCCAGGCTCCCACTCACCTAAGTCACATATATCCAACAAAAATAACCTAAAAATAAGCATGAGAAAAATCATGTTACTAAAAACTCTAAAAGCACTAAAGATAGAGAAGCATACAGTTTCTATAATATCTGCACTCACTTGCTTTTTACCGTTATCATAGTATGTTAAGGTTAACTGTATTCTCATGCTTTTCTTTGTAATAATTTGGAAACCTCCCATTTTTGTTAGCAAAGTTATGGTGTGCCAACTAAGTCTGAGGGGGCAGATTAGGCAGTCTGATCTCACAAAAGTACGGAGAAGTAGTAGGATGGACACCTGTTCTGGTAGGCTTCGATGAGACTGGGATTCTCAGTGCCAACCCTCCAACCAAAACCTTCACAAATGAGTAAGGTTCCATTGTTATCTTCTGAGCTCTCAATGCATTCCCCACAACACCCAAGAAGGCCTGATATTGTACTCAGACTTCCATTGACCTTTTGAGCTTTGAATACATTATTTGCACTGCTGAAACAGGCCACTCCTCGCGCTTCCAATTCCTTCAAAGTATCCAAACAGGCCAGTGTTGGGCTCTCAATGCAATCCCTGCAAATACCCAAATAGGCCTCTTAAACACAGCTAGGCTGCTTTAAATGCAATCCCCAAACAAAAAGAACGCTCCTGTCCTCAGCACTCCAATGATGCACACTAAAAATCCTACAACTACCAAAAATGGGACCTTACTGCAATGGGGCTCCTACTGTATCATGGGCTGTGATTGCATTCTCTGAAATACCCAATTGAGCCTTTACCACAGAGAGAGCACAAACAGAGCCCAAAATGAAGCCTATGATTAGCTTCATGTTATCTCCTTCTCTAGTTTTAAGACATGTTTGACCAAAATATTATCTAGACCTCCCCCACCATTTTCATCATGGTAATTTTTCTTTCTCTGCACTCGCTCAACAACATCTGAGGCAGTCTTCATGGGAAGAATCTCTTGTTCAAGATCAGTCATATCCTTCAGTGGAATAGTGCTGAGGTTACTACCAGATACTGCAGAAGTAAAATTATAGCTTTGCATTTTATCTTGGTTGGTGTTATTCATATCAAATTTTCTCTTCATTTTGAGTGTCTTATTCTCAGTTGAATACATGTTGTTTTGGAACCACCAATCTATTTAGCTTTCCAACATCACTAGGAGTCACTTCTTTGTCAAATAGATGCTCTGGGTTAGACATCAATTGCCCATAACAGCTAACGTTATTGATTTTTTCAATGCTAAATTCCCCAGATTCAGCTACAAATCTATTGTTTATTGATAAGAAATATCTAAATTTCTCAGGGTAAGAGTGATCTTTGATCATCTGGACCACTTGTTCTTTGGTGTACAACTCTTGAAAGTTGTTTTCTATCTGACTCTGTTTACCATTGAGAAGATTTCTAGGACCTTCAGTACTTCTGAACTTAAGACAAGCCCTATCATATGCTAATGCAGCTTCAAGTTCACTGTTGAAAGTTCCAAGCCATAGTCTCTGATGGATTACATATATCTGAGCTCCCCATTTACCATTATGCTGAGGAACAACTCCTTTATACTGAGAGGAAAAATTCCTTGAAGTATTTCCACTCTTAGATGTTTGATCCAATGCTTCTATTTTAAGATTGAAAGGAGTTGAGACATTATTGGATCTTGAACATGAATTAGTGTTCGCCATGAAAGCATGCAGTATATACTTATATTCTTGGCCAGAAATTTATCAAATTGTCGCAATTTTCCTTAATCATGTCCGAGGCTCCCTTGGACCTGAAAAACTCAGAAAAATGAGGAGATATCAGAGATATTTACATCACTGCATATGACTATAAGAGGCTTATGTATTTGGAATTTGAACCGGAACTGTCACCTAAAATAAACTTTATAGAACACTTTTGGGCTGATCCTTCAATAGTTCCAAGAAGAAAGAGAGAATGAATCTGCTTAGCCTTGTCAAGCTGGGTTTCTTGTTGCCAAGTATCAACTAGATTGGATTCTGTTATTTAAATTTTCCTTTCATGTTTGAATACGGCCTATCCTTTAAATTCAAAAAACAGGGGTGAATTTATTTGGTCTATTTGTATATTTTTCAACATCACCTGTTAGTCATATGATGTTGGGAGAAATTGAATACCATAACTAGCATTTGTAAAAGTAATAACTATGCAATAAAATAAAAGAACATGGTGTTTTTATGAAAACAATGAATGAGAAGATTAAAAATTGTCTAGATAACTCAATACAGTTTGACAAAATGACTCTCCCTTCCCTCAATTGAGGCAGAAGACACCATAATCAAATGTGAATCAAATTCACTGTCTTCTTGAAATCTAACAAAAAATGCCTATGGTCAGTCGAAACCAGTGATGTGGATGCAGTAGAGTGCATACATCACTTCAGAGTAACAGTGTAGCAATCCTCATTTTCATACTTCAGAAGGTAGGTGCTCTCTGCCATTTTCTTCAGTGTCCTGCCACAAGATTAATCTTCTGAATAAACTTCTCATATAACATTCAAGACAGCATAATAAATTATAAAGGGCACTCCATCTAGCTGTCTCATCACCCTCACAAGGGTAGTATTCTGGAATTTCTAAACACCTCTAATTCCCTAACTCCCAAGTCAGTGAAACTCTTTGAATTCCTGAGTTCCTGATTCCAAAACTCCCAAATCTAGTGGTGAATTTGTGAATTACTTGGACAACAGTCCATGCTTTGTTAAATCTTCTCTGATTCTGCTGTGTTCTTCTCTGATTATGGTGTCTTCTGCCTCAATTGAGGGAAGGGAGAGTCATTTTGTCAAACTGTATTGAGTTCTCTGATTCTTGTTGCCAAGTATCAATGCTTAGCCTTGGCCATACAATGTAATAGCAGTGAGAAAATATTATAATGGCTGAGATCTGAAATGTGCTGTAGATGACTATTGGGAAAACTTCATCTTTTACTTAAATATTCAGATATGGAAATGAGAGTTATTTGACTCACAATACAGAGTTATGAAAGTACTATAGCAGCCTTAGAATGTGCTGGCATTCCATATTCAATCCAAGCTGATGTAGCTTGTCAAAATGCCTTCAGTATAGCCTGGAATATGGATGGTGTCAAAATATCAGGAATCTCGAATCATCCTTTCTTTCCCTTGATTTTTCTCATGTCTACAAAGAATACAACAAGAATGTAGATGGCTTATCCAATGAGGCACTCTCTATGGCATCTGGCCTCTTACAGTTCACTGAAATATGTGAAGGTGAAATAGTGGGGAATGGATCGATGAAGCTCTTTTAATTTGAGTCTTTGACATCTTTGATGTCTATTATTTCAAGAGTGACATAATTTAGATTTTTTACATCCTTTGGATGTCTGAGGCAGATGTTGATCGCCAGTTGTATCAGTTTCTTGGTAGGTCCATAAGTGCCTCCCTGGATAAGCCATGGCTGGGTTCTTCATGTATTCCCTTGTAGACATCTTTTGAAGTCAGGATGAAGATGGGATGTATTCCTTGGTATTTTGATCTTGATGGTGAAGTTGGTTATCTGACCTCTCAATGTAGCTATCTGGAAGAGTCTCTGAACTAGATGTCTTTATATGAAGTTTGATAATTCATTTTTGGCATTTTCTTGTGTTGACCGTGGGGTCTTCCCTAGTGGACTGTGTTTTTTCAAGCATGACTGTGCAAAGTATGCTTGTGTGTCTCTGTAGTATGTGACTGCATCCTTACCCAGCATGACTGTGTTGACAGATTGACTGTATTGGGTATGAATGTGTTTGTTGACTAAGAAGTCTGGGTCAGTATGTTGTCCGTATGCTTATGCTTTAACCTTCTATGGATCTCTCGCAAGGTACATAAATTTGTTTGTCTATATTGACTTGTCCCTTCGGTGACAAGATCAAATCTGAAAAATATGAGTATATGCTTGATTCAAATATTGGTTATGATTGTTTATTGTTGATATCTACTGTACATTACCTTATCATGTTGTTATTGTACATGGCATTTGATGATTCTCGAGGACCAACTTTAACACGGTGAATAATGGATCGTTAAGTTGAAAGAGATGAAAATTATGTTTGTTTGGTTTTATTGAAAATTATGTTTGTATTGGTTTTATTACAGTTGCTCCACCTGAAACTATGAAGCAATTAGAGTAGGGTGCATGGATACTTGCAAAGTGTGTAAACTATATTGGGGCTGCAACTGTTGAGTATCTTTATAGCATGGACTCTGGAAAGTATTATTTTTTAGAACTGAATCCTCATTTACAGGTATATAGAATTTACTTCAGTAAGCATTATGAGCATGGAACTAATCATGTTGGATTTGAATTTATAGTTGTCTTGAGGTGAATAGAATGGTAACATGATTTTGACTAAAATAAACTCATTTGCTTTTCATGTTCATTGCAGTCAGGAGGAGGAATCCACGAGTTTTCAGATTCTCAGTTTGGTATGTACACATTTATTTTTCAGTGGCTTAAGATTTGCTTATGTTAAAGGTATGTACTGTTGATAACAAATAGTTATGAGTTTCAGGTCATATTTCACTACAAAGTTGACCTTCTCCATGCATGTTAATAATTTTAGATATGCAACATTAACAATACATCGTGCTATGAAACTTTCTTAGATATGGTTCCAAGTAAATCATGTGGGGAAATTTTTAGACTGTTATATGATAGTATTGTTTATTATAGAGTTGTGTGATTTGTTGTAGCTGGATTTTCAGGATTTACCTAGATTTGTTGTAGCTGGCTTTTATTCTACTCAGAATAGCCTCAAAGTGCCCAGATTAGCCTCAAGGCTGCGTAGAATTAAACTGAAGGATGTTTGCTGCTGCTTTAGAGCATAAA
>LPNX010242100.1:229017-269644 GCA_001517045.1 Pseudotsuga menziesii | reverse complement strand
AAACTTTGATTTTCATTAAAATTAGTAAAAGATCACAATTTGTGCTTTTATTTTGCAATTGGCATTGCCTACAAATCATGAGGAATCTCCACAAGACTAGAATTTAGCCTATACTCATATGAATCAAAATAAAAAGTTTCACCATAATTTTTTGTAATAATTGCTCTGCTGCCACTGGATGAAAAGAACAGATGTCATCTCACAATGCAGTGTTCATCAACATTCATAAAACTCCACACATCAAAACAATATTTTTTCCTGCTTGCCCAGAAAATGTTTCTTCTATGAAATTCTTTATCATAATTAATTCTTTTCCTTCTATATGGTGGCGATCAGTATATTAATCATTTGAGCTCAAGAGTAATTTACCTTGCCTTAACAATTCTTTTATTGAAAATAGTTATTTTCTCTGGGCCATATTTTATTATCAGTATATTGTTTGTAGTATGTACGTATCTTTGTATTCTACTTAGTTAATGTAGATTGTTGTTAGGCATTAATGTTCAAAATAGAGTTGGAAATGCAGGTTTACATAGAACTGTTTTTGGAGACAAATTAACTGAAGCCGATGGGAAACCTTTGGTGGATACTGCAGCTCTTAAAGCCATGCTTCGTCTTCTTTGTGTTGTTCAGGTATTCAATTATATACTTCCTGACTCTGCTTAGATTGTTCTTAGTGGCGTATAGATGAAAATTTGGATTTTAATACTATATCATGTTCCTACAGCCTGTTTATAAAGGATCACTGCAGCACCTTCTATTGAACATATGTACCCATAGTGTTACTCGAGCTACTTTGGTTCAACTTCTGCTGGATATGCTGATCACTGATGTGGAAGGATCTACACAAAATGCTTCCTCCTCAACCAGCATATCATCTTATCGAATTAATAGCATATTTGTTGAATGCAGGTGATGAGTCTTCTTAAAGTCATAATTAATAGTGTTGAAGTCCATGTCTAGTCGGGTTCTAAGTCTCAGCTTATAGATTCAGCTCCAAAACCTGCTCTTCAGGATGTCACAACGGATGCACATATTGATACTTCAGGCTTCGAGATGACCTCACAGGGTTCAACTTCTGCTGCAGAAAAGAAAGTTGATTCTGCAACAGTGCTGCTCAGTATTCCTAAAATAGAGCTTAGATTATTATCATCCTTGTTGGCATGTGAAGGGTAAGGCTGATATTGTCCATGTGGCTCTTTCTATTTCAATCCTGGTTTTCTGTATTGACTGGACTAATATCAGGATGAATGGTCTCTATAACATTTAGTGATGTTCACAATTCAGTATGGTTTCATTTAAATTGAATGGCTAATAAAAAATCTTCATTTTTGGCTTTCTGATTGTTGTTTTACGCTTTCTAGATTAATAGATCGAGATTGTGTTTTGATCACTTTACCATGCTCTGTAATTTTTTGGATGGCTAATTTTTGAGCCTTAGTCAATTGGAGTTTGTCAGAACTTGCGTATTCTCATGTTGCGGATGTATTGATGAAGTTAGTGAAAGTGGCACCTCCCCATCGGCATCTTTTCATTACTGAATTGTCAAATGCTACAGAAAGATTGAGCAAGGTTGCAGTAGGTGAACTCCAATGTTTTGGTGACGCAGAAACCATGCTTCTTTCAACTCAAGTGTCTTTTTCTGCAATTTTCAGAGTTCTGCAGGCTTTAAGCTCTCTTGCTTCCTCACTCCACAAAGAAAAGGATGATGAGGTACTTCCTGATAGAGATCATGATGAAAGTGTGACTATAATCAGGAGTCTAAGTTCAGCTGTTGAACCTCTATGGCAAGAACTGAGTCTCTGCATCAGTAAGATAGAAAATCGCTCGTCTTTATTGTCTACTGTATCTACATCTTCTGGTGCTAATGGGGTTTTACCCCCTCTGCCACCAGGCACACAGAAAATCTTGGCATATATTCAGGCATTTTTTGTAACATGTGAAAAGTTGCAACCTGGTCAAATGACACCTGTACAGCTAGAATATGGCAGTGCTACTGCTAGTGAGGTAAAAGAAGCTGCAAGTTCATCTGAGTCTTCTTTCCTGCCAAAGTCCTTGTCAGCTCCACAGAGAAAGGTTGATGAGAAGGGGATCACTCTAATGAAGTTTGCTGAAAGGCATAGGAGGATTTTGAATTCTTTTGTCCATCAAAACCCTGTTTTACTTGAGAAATATCTCTCTCTTTTGTTAAAGGTTCCACGCTTGATTGAATTTGACAACAAACGTGCATATTTTCGATTAAGAATATGACAACATTAGGATCACCAAAATTACAGTTCTGTCCGAATCTCTGTCCGACGAGCATATATCTTGGAATATTCATACAATCAGCTTCGAATTCGTTTAGCAAGGGACCTAAAGGGGCCTTTGAATGTCCACTTCCAAGGGGAGGAAGGCATTGATGCTGGTGGGCTTACAAGAGAATGGTACCATTTATTGTCGAGGGTAATCTTTGATAAAGGTGCTTTGTTGTATACAACTGTTCGAAATGAAGCAACGTTCCAGCCAAACCCTAATTCTGTCTACCAAACAGAGCATCTCTCATACTTCAAATTTATTGGGAGGGTGGTAAGTTCTTTCTCACTCACTCATCTTTGTACAATTTTTTTTTGTTGTTGACTAAGTTTTAGCTGGTGTTACCTTATTCTATCACATAATTTCAAATTTTAACGTGGAACTATATTTTGGTACATGTAGAAAACTAATCATAGAGGTTGTTTGGATTTAGTTTCCCTTTCCCCTCTTGTCTAATATATTCTAGCATGGAATTTGTAGGTTGAAAAGGCTTTGTTTGATGGACAGCTTCTGGATGTTCACTTTACTCATTCATTTTATAAACATATTCTTGGAGTTAAGGTTACTTATCATGACATTGAAGCTATCGATCCAGATTACTACAAGAATTTGAAATGGATGCTTGAGGTATTTATCATCTGACGGCTGATTAGTTCTGAGAATCATGGGTTGGGAAATGAAATTTTATCCAAATTTATTTTCACTGACCTTTTCTTGTTCTTTTTTTTGCATAGAATGATATTAGAGAAATGCCTGATCTTACATTTAGCATGGATGCGGATGAAGAGAAACTGATATTGTATGAGAGGGAAGAGGTAATCACACTTTCAGTTGGTGTCTGCTATGGTTTGTGGTATCTTATGTTTTTTGAACCAACTGATGTTTTTGTTGTCTGTAGGTTACTGACCATGAGCTGATTCCTGGTGGTCGTAATAATACTTTACCCTTTTACTAGTTAATTTTGTATTAATATTTGACTAAACCTGTTTATTGCACTAAGAGTAGGGAGGTGCTTACAACCCAGCATGGGGATATCTTGAAAGTGTTTTGTTGTGTAACGTTATGTAACATGACATTCCCATAAAATAATAAACAAAATTGCAAATGATGTAGGCTTAAACAAATATCTTGAACTTGGTTTTCAAATGGTTAGAAATGTAATTAGTTATTTGGTTTTCTGAACTTCTACTTGAACTTGTTTTGGACATCATGTAGAACCTTGATGTGATTTTCCATTGTTGAGAGGAAAAAGGTAAAAAAATGTCTCTATTTGTCAATTGAATTTAACAATATTTGTGTAGATATACTCTGATTTTTATCAAGCCTTTGGTGTTTTTTCTCTTGATTTTGAAAAATAGTCAAGTAGTGTCAAGTAGTGAGTGTTTAGCCATGTTTTAGACATCATGTAGAACCTTGATGTGAATATCCATTGTTGAGAGGGAAAGGGTCAAAGGAAGAGTGACAAACTAGTGTTAATTTATGAAATGAATGTGATCTCTATGATGTTGATAATTGTGGGTGAAGTAATGTGCATCCACAATATACATCGAAAGAAGCAAGGTGCATTGTAGAATGTATGTGGGGTATCATGTCAATATACTATGTAGAAATATAAAGGGGTATAAAAAATGTAAATGAAAAAATGGATACATACACTATATAGTGAAATTAGGGGTTTTTTAAAATCAGGAAAGCATATTGGGAGGGGGTTAAAAAAAATAATTTTGGGAGGTATTTTCCAATATTTTTTGAAAATAGGGGTATTGTTTCATATGCCATGAATGAACGTGCTATGGCATGGTTTCACTAAGTGAAGACCCCATGTTAGGGGTGTTGTTGGTTAAACAGAGTAAACCCGAGTCTGCTCGTGATAGCCAACATTGACATTCTGACCCAACTCCTAGATAAGAATAACATATCCCTTCTTGATAGCTCAAAGAAGAGGGAAGGAGGATCAAATTCAGAAGACAAAGAGAGAGTTCATGCATTGGTTGCTGGCACATCAAGCTCACCTAGCTTCATCATAGACTCTAAAGCTTCAAGACATATAGTTTCGACCAAGGAGGAATTCTCCTCTCTTGACATGTCGAAAGGTCCACTGATAGTGCTGGGAGATGACTCTCTCACTGACAGTTTGGGAAAAGGAAGGATTGATCTTGACCATGGTAAGTTCAGCAATGTCTTGTATGTTCCAGGTCTTGCCTCTAACCTATTTTCAGTGTATCAGATGACCCACACAGGGTCTCCAAAGAAGGTCATATTCTCCCCTAATGATGTTGAGATCATGGAGATCTCGAGTGGTAAAGTCATTGCAAAAGGAGTCGTAGATCACACTTCGAAGGTATACTGGTTTTCACATTTTCTACCCTACTCAAACCCCTCTGCTCTTATGATTCGTGCTAATGAGGAAAGCAAGCTTTGGCATGAAATATTTGTCCATATTAACTATAAGTATATTTCTGATCTAAGTGAAAAATAAATGGCCATAGGGTTACCAAATATTAATTTTTCCAAGGGAGTCTGTCAAGGTTGTGTCCTAGGAAAACACCCAGAGCATAAATTTGAGAGAGCTAGTCATGAGAGAACCTCTGCACCTCTTGAGTTGATCCACAATGATGTTGCTGGTAAATTCCCTCATATTTCAATGAGTCAGGCCAAATATGCATTAACTTTCATAGATGAATTTTCCAGGTACTGTTGGGTTTACTTCCTGAAGCATAAGTCTGAAGTTTTTGGCCTCTTCAAAGTCTTTAAGGCTTTGGTTGAAAACCAGTCTGGGAGGAAACTCAAGATCCTTAGATCTAACAATGGTGGTGAGTATGTCAAGTATGATTTCATTCAATATTGTGAAGGTGTAGGTATTCAGATGCAACATTCAATCCCTTACACACCACAGCAAAATGGTGTTGCTGAGAGAAAGAACAGATCATTGAAAGAGATGGCAACTTGTATGTTGGAGGCTAAGAATTTGCCACCAAAGTTTTAGGACAAGGCTATAAAATTTGCATCTTATATCCAGAATAGGGTACCTCATAAACATCTTGATGGTATGACTCCTTTTGAAGCATGGAATCGGCACAAGCCAGATGTGACCCATTTTAGGATTTTTGGCTCAAGCAGCTTGGGCTAGAATTCCAAAGAAAAGAGGAAGGCTTTGCAGCCCCAAAGCCAAGAGTGTATATTTGTTGGGTACTCTGAAGATTCAAAAGGGTACAAGCTGATCAATTTGAGCACAAACAAATCCTTCATTGAAAGGAATGTTCAGTTCCAAGAATAGCCTTGAATGTAAGTTGAAGTTGGAGAGTCTTCTTCACCACCAGAAACATTGAATGTAAGTGAAGAGACAAATGAGTTTGCTGATTCTGATATGTCTGATAATGATGATTTAATTGCATATCCTAAAATTCCTACAAGACCAAAATGGGAAGCAAATACCATTCATGCAGTTGGGGAACTAGCTGGAAATCCTAGTGATCCTAGGAGGACTAGATCTCAGTTTGAGAGTGCCCTGAGTATGAAAGACCCTTTGTTTGAAAAGAAATGCTATCTGATGGTTGAATCATACCCACAGACATATGAATATGTAGCACATCATCCAATATGGCAAGCAGCCATGAAAGAAGAATTCAGCTCACTCCAAAAGAACAACACTTGGGAGTTGGTTGATCTTCCCTCAAAAAGGAAGCTAGTTCAATGTAGGTGAGTTCTCAAAACTAAGTTTGATGCTGATGGTTAACATTTGAAATATAAGGCAATATTGGTAGCCAAGGTCTACTCACAGGTACATGGTATTGACTACAATGAGACCTTTGCACCAGTGACAAATATGGACTCCATCAGGCTAGCCTTAGCCATTGCAGCTTCAAAGCAATGGGAGGTACATCACATGGGTGTGAAGTGTGTTTTCCTGAATGGAGATATTACTGAATATATTTACATGCAGCAGCCTCAAGGGTTTGTTACTAATCCATATTTTGTGTGCAGGCTAAAGAAATCATTGTATGGGCTTAAAGCAAGCCCCCAGGGCTTGGTATGCCAAGATTGATGGCTTTCTGCTATCATTGAGTTTTGTTTGATGCAAGTCTGATCCAAATGTTTATTTGAAGCTGATTCATGGTTCTTTGATGATTATTTTCTTGTATGTGTATGACCTTTTGATTATAGGAAGCTCAAAGAAAGAAATTGCCTCCTTGAAGGATGCAATGAACCATGCATTTTCTATGACTAATTTGTGGTTGTTGAGACAATTTTTGGGTCTTGAAATTGCTCAATCCCAACATGGAATAAAAGTACATCAGTCCAAGTATGCTCTGGATTTTCTGAACAAGTTCAACATGAAATATTGCAAGTCAAGCAAGACTCCCTTCCTTTCAGGAGTTAAGCTTAAAGAAGCAGGTTCTTCTCTTATGGTAGATAGTAAATTGTATAGACAATTGATTGGGTGTTTGTTGTACCTTACACACACTTGAACTAATATTTCTTATGTAGTAGGTGTGGCTTCAAGATACATGGATCAGCCTCATGAGATCCATTGGAGAGCATCCAAAAGGATCCTTAACTTTTTTCAGGGAACAAGAACTCATGGGATCTTCTACAAAGCTAAATCTTATCTTGATTTGATTGGGTTTACTGACAGTGATTGGGCAGGTGAAAACATAGATCAAAATTCAACATTAGGATGTGTGTTCATGCTTGCTGAAGGACCAATCATCTGGTCAAGTAAGAAACTAAGTGCCATTGCACTCTCATCTACAGAAGCAGAGTACAGAGGAGTTGTAAATGTAGCAACTCAATGTTTATGGTTGCAGGGGTTACTTGGTGAGTGTGGCTTTGAATAAAAGTTCTCAACTATTATCTATTGTGATAATCAAATCACCATTTGAATCTGCAATGATCCAGTTCAGAGACAGAGAACCAAACACATTCAGATCCGTATGCACTACATCAGACAACTTGTGCATGATGGCACCATTCACCTACTCTTCTGTTCATCTTCAGAACAAGTAGCTGACATCTTCACCAAAGTTTTTTGTGAGAAGACATTTAGCAATCTCAAATCATTGCTGGGGATTGTTGATCATGCTGTGAAGCATGATTGATGACAATATTTTCAAATTTTGTTTTACTATCCATGTTTAAGGAAGGATTTTCCCACTGGGTTTTTGCCTCTTTCCTTGGTTAAATGGACATGCAGTATGTAAATGTTGACTAAGCCTTGTTTCTAGGCCCTATATTTTTCTAATATTTTACTCATAAGTTTGGATTAAGGGGAGGTGTTATAATAATCAACCCATAGTTAGCTACCTTAGACATTAATTAATCCATTTTTGTCTTATTTCCCTAGTTTCCAATATTCCACTCTATGCAAGTTGTATTCCACATGTCCTAGAAGTAAAACTTACTAAAAATAAGTCATGGAGTGCTTGGGAAACCTCCTAGAATCCATATTTAGCATATCTTCTTTATTCCAGATCCTCCCTAGCGCATGTCTGCTTTTTCTGCTTTATTGCCTGCTTTACTGAGTTTTATGGAAAAAGGGAAAGTAAGACCAGGTGCAGTTGACTTGTTTTTTTCTCCCATCATCCTCCATTCTTTTATCCTAATAAAATCATGTATGAGTTGTCTTTCCATCACCTATTAGCTGCTATAATTTCATCATTAAGCTAGCGTAACATTAGGATATTTAACTGAGAGAATAACAAGCACAACAATCAAACACAAGAGACAATGAACCCAGTGATTATCCTCGGGGAAACCATAAATGGTGAAATCCCTGCAACTTCCTTAGAGATAGAATCAGCAACAAAAGTAGAACCCAAAACAGTAAGTGATATCCCGACAGTAGTAACCTTCTTCCTATCTAGCCCCAGTGTCTTTTCCTTCCCAAACTATGCGCTACACTTGAGTGTGTATGTGATATGTACTAAATAGAGAGTCCAAATCTCTATTTATACTAATCTTGACATGACTAAAAACCTACTAGGGCCGACCTCACTAAGAGATTCTAATAACCTTAGTGCCCCGAAACTACGGGGACTTTAACCCTTAGAGAATAGGAGGGTTACCCACAATGAATTGACATGACTTGTTTACATTATAGATCTTCCCGATAGGAACATCATGGCATGACATGACTCAAGTACATCCTAAAATACAAGTGAAATACATTCCAAAGTTACATATACATCAACACTCCCTCATAACTAGGAAGGTATTCTTTCGACACAATTTTTGGCACAAGTATTCTTCTCTGTATATTCTGGATCATCATCTTCAAGTCATAGTCATATTCAATTCATCTTCATCTTCAAGTCATCTTCATCATCAGATCTAGATCATCACTAGACATCATCATTGGATCTGGACCATCACTGGACATCGTCACTGGATTTGGATCATCACTCGATCTGGATCATCACTGCTGGATCATCATCACTGGATCTGGATCATCATCATTCGATCTAGATCATCACTGGGTCATCATCATAGGTGCTATCTCTTGATTCTTCTCGTCATAGGAATCTCTATAGAGCCAGCCCTTTTCATGCTGGATGTACATCTACAGAGCCAGTCCTTTTTCATACTGGATGTATCATCACACAGAGCTAGTCCTTTTTCATACTAGATGTATCATCACACAAAGCTAGTCCTTTTCCATACTAGATGTGGCATCCACTCAGAGCTAGTCCTTTTTCATACTAGATGATTCTTCATAGAGCTAGTCCTTTTTCATACTGGGTGTGGGATCCACGCAGAGCTAGTCCTTTTTCATACTAGATGAGTCTTCACAGAGCCAGTCCTTTTTCATAATGGGTGTGGCATCCACACAGAGCTAGTCCTTTTTCATACTAGATGAGTCTTCAGAGAGCCATCCCTTTTTCATACTGGGTGTGGGATCCACTCAGAGCTAGTCCTTTTTCATACTAGCTGAGTCTTCACAGATATAGTCCTTTCTCATATTGGGTGTGGCATCCACATAGAACTAGTCCTTTTTTATACTAGATGAATCTTCACAGAGCCAATCCTTTTTCATACTGGATGTGGGATCCACACAAAGCTATTCCTTTTTCATACTAGATGTGTCTTCACAGCACCAGTCCTTTTTCATACTGGGTGTGGCATCCACACAGAGCTATTCCTTTTTCATACTAGATGTGTCTTCACATACATCTGACAATGGAAGGAACCGATCCTCTCACAATGTCACAACTCTTATATCCGACCATGGAAGGAACCAATATCCGACCATGGAAGGAACCAATCCTCTCACCACATCGAAATGGCACAGCGCTTACATCTAACCATGGAAGGAACGAATCCTCTCACCATGTTAGAAGGGCTCAGCATGGAGACATCACTTCCTCTAGGGAGGAATCTCAATCTAGAGAATACCAAGATTCTCCCTGAAGTAATCAAACTTCACCCTAGCCAATGGATTAGTCAACACATCAGATATTTGTTCATCTGTCGCAACATACTGGAGCTTCACTGCTCCTCTCTGCACCATATCCCTAATATAGTGATACTTGATCTCGATATGCTTTGACTTGTCATGGAATACTAGATTCTCTGACAACTTTACACAACTATGGTTGTCACAGTATATACAAGTAGAATCTAACTGGAGATCAAATAAATTAGATAGTATATTCCTCAGCCATACTGCCTCACAACTAGCTGAATAGGTTACAACATAATTTGCTTCAGCTGTACTCAGTGCCACATAGGATTGCTTCCTGCTAAACCACAAGATCACACTTGATCCCATACTAAAGCAACACCTTGAAGTGCTCTTCCTATCAATGGCACTACCTGCCCAATCTAAATCAACATATCCCTCTAGGTTAATCCTTTGATCAGTCTTATGCTTGATCCCATAATCAACCATACCCTTCAGGTACCTCAGAATATGCTTTGCAATAGTCAAGTGAGCATGTCTCAAATCTGTCAAGTATTGGCTTAAGGTGTTCATAGCAAAGCAAATATCTAGTCTCGTGTTCATTAGATACATCAATGACCCAATCATCTGACGATACATCGTGGCATCAAATTTCTCTGATGAAGCATCACTCAATAGCTTCAGATTTGATGCCATAGGTGTGGTTAATTCCTTGCAATCCATCATCCCAAATCTCTTCAGGATCTCTACTGCATACTTCCCTTGTCCAAGGAATATTCCATCTGTAGTCTACCACACCTCCATACCTAGAAAATAATGCATCATACCCAAGTCCTTCATTTCAAACTTGATAGCAAGCTTTCTCTTCGTATCAGCAATCAACCTGTCCATACCTGTCACAAACAAATCATCTACATATAGTAGGAGTATCGCTGGGTTTCCATCTTTAACCTTGTAGTAAACATTGGAATCTACTTTAGTCTTGGTAAAGACCAAACTAGATAGAAAGCTGTCAATTCTGTCGTACCATGTCTTGGGTGTCTGTTTCAAACCATACATGGCTTTATTCAATTTAAACACATGAGATTCTCTGTCATGTGTCTCAAAACCGAGTGGTTTCTCCACATACACTTACTCTTCCACTAGACCATTCAAGAAAGTAGTCTTGACATCCATTTGGTGTATCTTCCATTTCATCATTGCAGCCAGAGCAATTATCGATATGATGTAAGTGTATCTAGATACAGGTGCAAAGGTTTATTCATAGTCTATTCCTTCTTTTTGGGATAAACCATGAGCAACAAATCTTGCTTTATATTTTTCAATGGTACCATCTGCAGCATGTTTGATCTTGTAGATCCATTTGGAAGTTATGACAGATTTCCCTTTTGGTCTTGGGACAACATGCCAAACATCATTCGTCATGATCGATTGATACTCTTCAATCATCGCATCCTTCCATTCTTTCTGTTCTACCACTTCTTCATATTTGGAAGGTTCTTTATCAATAAAATCACATAGTAAAGCTACATAACTAGAACAGGATCTGGTCCTCTTTCTTTCTCTGAGATTCTCCTCTGGAACCCCATATCTTTCCACACTTTGGATAATATCTCGTACCCAAGCAGGTTTCCTCTTGTGAGGATTCTTTTCCTATGGTGGATCTATAGGTCTTTGTGGTTCTTCAAATTCTCGATCTTCTTCTTGAGTTTCTTCATTCATGATTGTATCATGAATTCTGGGAGCTTCTGCTTCTTTAGGTTCTTCAGCAGTTTTCTTTCTGGATTTGATGTAGGATGAATATTCATCAAATGTTACATACCTAATGATGTCAATCTTCTTGAAACCTGGGAAGTATATTCTATAAGCCTTCGAGCTTTCAGAGTATCCCACAAATATACCCTTCTTTCCTGAAGGATCTAATTTTGTTCTCTTCTCTTTTGGAATGTGTGTGCACACAAGACAGCTGAATTTTCTAAGATGGCTGACTTCTAGTTTCTTTTCAGAGAAGAATTCTTCCGGAGTCTTGTTCTCGAGTACTTTGTCTGGAGTACGGTTCTGTACATACACTACTGTTCTGGCTGCTTTTGCCCAAATATGCATAGGAATATCTTGATCATGAAGCATAGCTCTTGCAGCTTCCATGATAGTTCTATTCTTCATTTTTGCAATTCCATTATGATGTGGATTATAAGGGGTGGAAAACTCCCTCTTAATCCCTGAGTCTTTACATAGTTCCTTGAACTCATTTGAAGTAAATTCTCCACCATTGTCTGATTGAAAAGTCTTGATCTTCCTTTTATTGTGGTTCTCGATCAAGGCTTTGAATTCCTTAAACTTGTTGAATAATTCATCTTTATTCTTCATGAAGTAAATCCATGTCTTCCTCGAAAATTCATCAATAAAAGAAACATAGTACACATACCCTCTTAGTGAGCTTGATGACATTGGTTTGCATACATCAGAGTGGATGATTTCCAAGATTCCTTTTGCTTTGCTTTCGCTACTTGGAAATGTCTTCTTTGTGTTCTTTCCTTTCGCACATCCTTTGCAGACCCCTTCATGTTTTGCTTGAATTTTTGGAAGACCTTCAACAACTTTGCTTGCAAGTAATAGTACTCTATAATGCACATGTGCAATCCTTTATGTCAAAGTTCATTTGTTTCTACTGAGTCATGAACCAAATCTTGTTCTAGTTGGCCCTTCAACTTGTATAGACCTCGTTCTTGTTCTCCAATCACTATTGCATCGTCAAAAGTATTTCCCTTAGGCCACATAAGAACTTGGCCATCTACGAAAGCAACCCTCATTCCTTTTGCATCCAATGCATATATGGAGAGGAGGTTCTTCTTTAATCCTGGAACAAATAATACATTCTTCATCTTCAAAGACTTTCCAGAGTCTAGTATATAGGAGGATTCACCACTACCTTTTATTGGATACTGGTAGTCATCCCCAAGTTTCACCTTGTGAGGTGACTCATGTTCAGATAGCTTCACAAATGATTCTTTGAATCCCGTCATGTGCTTGGAAGCACCACTATCTATGAGCCAATCATTGCTTCCATGTGAAATAGTTCCCATGAGAGTAGAGATTAGTACATATTCTTCATCACTTGAAGAATCACTTTCTTGTTTGATTCTCTTTGTGGAAGTTTCATCATCCTCTGTAGCATGAGCATGATGTCTTCTCTTGTTTCCCTTCTTCTTGTTTGAGTTCCCTTTGTTAGGACAGAATTTGGATATGTGACCTTTCTCATCACACGTGTAACATATAACAATAACCCAATCTCTTCTAGAGTGATAAGGCTTACCTTTGGAGTGATGATGGTCCCTTTTGGTTTTCTTGGTGTGGGTTGTAAGAGCTTGATATTCACTATCCGAATTTTCTTCTTGAGCTGCCATTCGAGCTTCTTCTTGAGAGCATTCTTCCCATAGTTTGCTGAAGTTGACTAACTTATTTCTGGCACAGATCCCGTGAATGAAAGAGTCCCATGATATAGGGAGACCATTCAAGGTGGTTATCACAATTTATGCATTTTCCACTTCTTCATCTACTACTTCCAGCTGTTCCTTGATCTGAGATACCCTTGTAAAGTAAGACTGGATGGTCTCAGCATTTTGTATCTTTACATTCTTCAGTTGGTTTCTTAGAGTCATCTTCCAGTTTATGTTCTTCCCTTCAAACAATTTGGTTAGGGCATCAAACATAGCTTTAGGTGTCTTGAGTGAGGACACCTGTGGTATGAGATGATCCTTGATAGAATCAGCAATGATTCTCTTTGCCATAACCAACTTATTCTTATGCAAGTCCTTAGCCTCATCTCCCTCTGGAACTAGAACCTCTTCACTGATATAAGAGTCCCACTCATTTTCTTCCAGGACCAGGGAGATCCTATACTTCCACGATCAAAAGTTATCAGCTCCCTCAATCTTTTCATCAAGCTTGGTATGATGAGACATATTAAACTAAGAACCTCAAATGGAAATACAAAATATTTAGATCTTACCAGGTCAAGATGTGAGATTTGGATTTGGAGCTGAAATCTTGCAGTGTTGGTTCAGTAGCAAATTAGGGTTTTTCTTTTCCATAGTTCTATCCACCCAAATTCTTTGAATTTGATCCCTAACTTTGATTTTGGGGAGGAGATCAATCCAGGCCCGGGCTCACTGAAAATTTCCTCTTCTATAAAAAGCCCTAATTTATGGCAGTAGTGTTGGGTCTAAAAATGAAAAACCTTAGAATTGGATTCTGCTTTGACAAAAAGATGCACCCTAAGGAGGATAGTTATTCCACCTTACGTTTTATAAAAATTTGTGGAGGAAGGTCCACAAACTAGGAGGCCCTAGTTCCCGCAGCTGCATAGTGTCTTCTTCTCAGGTTAGCTCTGATACCAGGTTATAATTTCATCATTAAGCTAGCATAACATTAAGATAATTAACTAAGAGAATAACAAGCAAAACAATCAAACAAAAGAGACAATGAACACAGTTTTTATCCTCAGGGAAACCATAAATGGTGAAAACCCCACAACTTCCTCAGAGATAGAATCAACACCAAAAGTAGAACCCAAAATAGTAAGTGATCTCTTGAAATCAGTAACCTTCTTTTTATCTAGCCCCATTGTCTTCTCCTTCCTCAACTATGCGCTACACTTGAGTGTGTATGTGATATGTACTAAATAGAGAGTCAGGCTCTCTATTTATACTAATCCCAACATGACTAAAACCCTACTAGGGCCAACCTCACTAGGAGAGTCTAATAACCCTAGTTCCCCAGAACTATGGGGAATTTAACCCTTAGACAATAGGAGGGTTACCCATAATGACTTGACATTACTTGTTTACATTATAGATATTCCCGATAGGAACATCAGGGCATGACATGACTCAAGTAAATCCTGGAATAAACATCGGGTTACAATACATAAGAAATACAAGTGAAATACATTCCGAAGTTACAAATACATCAACATTAGCTTGCCTACTTGACTTTGCCAATTCGTGAGATCCTAGGCAGATTTGGAAACTGCTTTATGCACCTATGGGGGATTTGACTAGATTTAGTAAGCCTACTTTTGAATATTTCGAATGGCATCCTTATGCATTCAAATTTCTCATGTAATTATTTATTGCAGCAGCCTATGACTTCATAAGGTTGGCTATTGTACACTTATTCAATACAGATTAGTGTTATGCTCCAATTTTAGTCTCCTTTGTGTGGAAATTTGCATGTTTGATTAGTAATTTTGTGAGTGCAATTGATCTATCACATGGGTTCAATTTCCATAATTATTCTAACATTTGGAATGTATCTAGTGAAGAAGGTTATGGAAACACCAAAATTTGATGAGCAAGGATGCAGAAATGAATGCAAAGTTGTGGGAAGAAATGAAACGATGTCTTCATTGAAATAATGAGGCAGTTGAGCAGCTAGATGATGATTCATTGTGTTTGTAATTGAAAAATCATGATCTAAAATGAAAGAGCACAGCTATGGAGAGATGCATTGATTAGAAATAGGGAAAGGGTTTTATTGAATAAATCTGTAAATAATTAGGTGTCTCTGTTAGTAATCCTGATAGATTCCAAAGTTAATAGTTTTTCAACTGTTATAAAAAGACCGAGAAAATCAGTCTACGGTGGCAGGGTGGTTCTAGGTAAGGCCACAGGTCAATAGGTGGTCAAAGCCTCCTTCTAGTTGTAGTTGGAGAATAGGGTGTCATAGAATCCTTGTCTGTTGAAGCAAAGAGAAAACCATAGGGGTGTTGTAGCATCCTAGTCTATAGTTGCAGGAAAAAACTAAGGTGTGTTTTGCATCCTTTCTGTTGCAGCAGATAAAAAAAAATTGTAAATTTATTTTATGAATGAGTTTGTGTTGGTGGTTTTCTCTTTTGAGGTTTCGACGATAAAATATGTGTATTGATTGTTGATTTTGTGTAATTTAAAGTAAAAACTGACAATACTGATTCACCCCCCCTCTCAATATTGTCGGATAAACCACATTAGAGGAAATTTAAAATCAAAATGGGCCTCCTAAAATGAATTAATAAAATAATAGTTAAAATAATAAAATAATATTTATTAATTTTGGAGGAAGAAAAGAAAAAAACTACTTTTTTGTTTGTATTTTTGACATATCTCCTTTTTTTTTACTCAAATTTCGATCGGGAGAGCTCATTGGATGCGAAATTAAATTTTGCCTCCAACGAGTACCCACTCGGCATACTTTTGATGGACCCCTCTACCCCAA
This sequence comes from Pseudotsuga menziesii, assembly GCA_001517045.1. Lineage (NCBI taxonomy): Eukaryota > Viridiplantae > Streptophyta > Pinopsida > Pinales > Pinaceae > Pseudotsuga > Pseudotsuga menziesii. Next base: position 253,698 of record LPNX010242100.1, on the reverse strand, counting down.
AAACAAGAAATACCTGAAAAATGGAATGATGATGTCATCATTCTGTTTTTCAGGTATTTCTTGTTTTTTGGGTAGCGGGGTCCGTCAAAAGTATGCCGAGTGGGTACTCTTTGGATGCGAAATTTAATTCCACATCCAACGAGCTTTCTTGATCTAAATTTGAGTAAAAACACACGGAGATATGTCAAAAATACAAACAAAAAAAGTAGCGTTTTTTATGATACCTATCCCCAAATTTATATTAAAAAAGTGTTTAAGACCTATACGGTATTTCAAATTTAAATCAATTTCATTGGATAACACATGATGACATGGAATTTGAATAAAAGTTAAAAGGCCCATTTTGAGTTGAAATTTCCTCTAATGACAGGATGGTGCGAAAGAAGAAGTGAAAGAGAAGAAGAATAGAAGGAGAAGGAGTTGGAACAGGAAGCAGGTGTACAAGTGGCATAACGACTAGAAAGCGACAGTAAGGAATAATACTGAGAAAATGACCGACCTTAACAAGCATGGGTACAATCTCAATTGTAGATGATGGAAACCACATGCGTGAAGGAGTATTTGTAATTCGGGATGAGAATGCCTCCTATTATGTGTTGTTAGAATAGGAAAGACAGCATGTTGGCTGGTTATAGTAAGTCGGCCAATATAGTGACATAAAATGAGTATGTATAGAGTCTGTATTGAGTCATTATGTAATTTTTTGACAAACTTGTATGGGATATGTATCTAGTCTATGATAGGGCTATAAAAGAAGGAACCCAATTTGTATATGGGTTAGCCTTTAGTAGTTGCTAGTAGCCTCAAGCAACCTTTTCTTCTAGCTTGTAGAATATAGTTAGACTCTTGGTAAGACTCTTGAGATAGAATAGAAGTAGTGTCTCATGATCAGACATTGACAAACTAAGCTCTCGATATAGAATCAATAAGTATTGTAGGTAAATAGATCTGATCTGTTGAGTGTATCAGAGTGAAGGATCTATAGTTGAGTGCGCATATGAGTAGGATATGTTGAGTCGATCCAGGATGTGTCTAGATCGCTAGTAGAAGTAAAGTAGAAAGGGAAAAGAGAGAATATCATAGAGCATGAGAGGGGGAAATAGTTTGTAAATATAGAAAGAAGATCTTAATAAGAGTCTGCATCTTAGTGCACAAATGAAAGGTTCATCTATTTCCTCATGCTAGATGAAGATCACCTTGTGGTTTCTCCTTGATGGGTTTCCACATTATATTCTATGTATATGTGTGAATGCTGACATTATCTTAGATATATGTGTGATTGTTGTAGTGAATGAATGAATGCATATTTTTTTACCATTGCATTGTTGTATGATGTATGCATTGTATTAATGGATATGATTATGCTGCATGTCTACTATTTATTTACTTAAGTTGCATAAAAAAGGTTGGATCACATCTTAGTTGTTGAAGTATAATGCATACAAGTAATTCACCTCCCTGGTTTTTGTTGGAATCGTTGGCACAGAGCCAAGGTATTAAAACACCTACCCACACAACTACAAAAACTTGGTTCTAGAAACTACCTATAAAACAAAGATATCTCAGGTGAGACAACATTTGTGTCACAAGTGCTGCCAGCTGAGCTCTGCTTCATCGGGCCAATATCTCAAGATTTTCTATGTTGAGAAGAAGGGACTAGACTTGGGTCCAAGGACAAAGAGAGGGAAAAATCAAACATACCATATCTCTCACAAAGTGATATTGCACATCAATGTGCTTTGTATTAGCATGATAAGTAAGGTTCATTTCCAGGAATATTGCACTTTGTCTATCACAATCTAACCTTACAAATTTCTATAAAAACCCAATACCTGGACATAATATTTGAAACCATACAACTTCTTTGCTTGCATGAGTGGCTTCCATATATTTTTTGTGTAGATGAAAGTGGAACTACAGCTTGTCTCTTGCTCATCCAACTGATATCTCCTCCAGACATGTTAAGCACATACCCACTTGTATATCTTTTGTGATCAATATATCCGTCCTAGTACTCATCAACAAATCCAAGTATGTTTATTACTATATCTGGTCTAGGTATTCCTTGGTAGAATATTGCATAATCTATGGTGCCACGCAAATATATAAAGACCATGTTTATAGTAGTCTAATGCTCCTTTCCTAGTTGCAACATATATATCCTCAAAACTCCCACTGCATGACCAATGTTTGGTCTAGACAGACCATTGCATACATCAAACTGCCAGATACACTGGCATATGTAACCTGTGACATGTCTTCTTCTTCTTCCTATGTGTTGGGGCACTGCTCTATAGACAACTTTACACCTACAGTAATAGGAACCTTGACCGACTTACTTTCCTGCATGTTAAATCTTTGTAGTAATGTATCAACATATTTTCTTTGATTTAAATTGATCATGTAGTTTATGTGATCTCTTATTATCTCCATTCCCAGAATGAAGTTTGTAGCATCGAGATATTTCATATCAAATTTGGAGGACAACTACGACTTCACCTCCTTTATAACATCTTTGTTGTTTCCAATCAACAACATGTCATCAATATATAGTAATATGTTAATGAAGTTATCACTAACCTATTTCGAGTATACACAGTGATCAACTTTGCTTCTCAAAAATCCCAATCCAGGTATGCATGTGTCGAAATTTTGGTACCACATCCTTGTAGATTGATTTAGACCATAAAAGGAATTCTTTAGTTTGCATACCATCTCTTTCTTTCCCTTTACTATGAACCCTTTTGGTTGTTTCCTATAGATTTCTTCTTTCATATCACCATGTAAGAATGATGTATTAACATCCATCTAGTCTACTTCAAGATCAAAAGCAATAATAATAGAAAGAAAAAATATAATAGAAGTTAATTTTGCAACTAGAGAAAAATTTTCAGCAAAACCAATTTCCTCTACGTGAGAATATCCCTTTGCTACCAAGCAGTATTTGTAATTCTCCACTTTACCTTATGCATTCAACTTATTTTTAAAAATCTATTTCCTCCCAAATACTTTTATTCCAGTTGGTAACTGGACTAGATTCAAAGCTTCATTTTTTTCCAAGGCATCCATTTTTTCAACCATCGCCTTCTTCCAGACATCACTATCCTCTGAATCAACAACTTATTTCACATTTCTAGGATCAACATCAGTAATAAACAAAGAAAATTGAGAGTGAAAATTAGGAGGGGAATACCTTTCTGGTTTCCTTTTTTCTCGATACAATCTCCTGAAAAATGGGGCATTGTTGATGTAATTGTAACTTCAGAATGTATTCACTTGTATATCTTATGTATTGTTCCCTAATGTTTATTTCAGGATGTGTTTGTAATGTAATTGAGTCATGTCATGCCCCGATATTCCTATCGGGAGTTTCTATAATGTAAATAAGTCATGTCCAGTCATTGTGGGTAACCCTCCTATTGATCAAGGGTTAAAGTCCCCGTAGTTCCAGGGCCCTAGGGTTATTAGACTCTCCTAGTGAAGTCGGCCCTATTGAGTTATTGTCAAGTCAGGAATTAGTATAAATAGAGAGTGAGCCTCTCTATTTATCACACACTCACTCACACTCAATTGTAGCACATAGCTGAGGAAGAAGAAGTTGTTGGGGGTAGAAAGAAAGAGACTACTGCTGTCGGGAGATCATCTTATTGTTTTGGGGTTTTACTTTTGGTGCTGATTCTATCTCTGAGGAAGTTGCAGGGTTTTATCCATTTATGTTTTCCCCAAGGAAAAACATTGTGTTCATTGTCTCTTGTGTTTGATTGTTGTACTTGTTATTCTCTTAATTAAATATCCTAACATAATGCTAGCTTGAATGATAAAATTATAACATGGTATCAGAGCTAACCTGAGAAGAAGACACTGTGCAGCTGTAGAAACTAGGGCTTCCTACTTTTTCGATCTCTCTCCATATATTTTTATCAAAAGAAGGTTGTACTGACTCTCCTCCGTAGGGCGCATCTTTCTATCGAAGTAGAATATGATTCTCAGCATTTTCAGTTTTTGGCCCGACATTACTACTAGAAATTAGGGCTTTCCACATAAGTGGAATTTTTGAGTGAGCCCAAGCCTGGATTGATCTCCTCCTTAAAATCAAATTTTATAGATCAAGATGAAAACATTTGGTAGGATATAACTCGGGGAAATTCAAACCCTAATCTGCTCCTGAACCAGCACTCCAGAAATTCAGCTTCAGATCCAATTCTGACATCCTGACCTAGTAAGATCTAAATATTTTTTTATTTCCATTTGAGGTTCTTAGTTAAGATGTCTCACCATACCAAGCTTGATGAAAATATTGAGGGAGCTAATAACTTCCGATCTTGGAAGTATAGGATCTCCCTGGTCCTGGAAGAAAATGAGTTGGACTCCTACATCAATGAGGAGGTTCTAGTTCCAAAGGGAGATGAGGCTAAGGCCTTACACAAGAAGAAGTTGGTTATGGCTAAGAGCATTATTGCTGATTCAATCAAGGATCACCTCATACCATAGGTGTCCTCCCTAAAGACATCTAAAGCTATGTTTTATTCCCTAACCAAACTGTTTGAAGGAAAGAACATAAACCGGAAGATGACTTTGAGGAACCAGTTGAAGAATGTGAAGATTCAAAATGCGGAGACCATATAGTCTTAATTCACAAGGGTCTCCCAGATCAAATAACAACTTGAAGCAGTGGATGAAGAAGTGGAGAATGCAGAGATTTTAATGACCACCTTGAATGGTCTCCCTGAGACATGGGACTCTTTCATTCAAGGGATCTGTGCCAGAAAGAAGTTAGTCAAATTCAGTAGACTATGGGAAGAATGTTCACAAGAAGAAGCTTGGATAGAAGCTTGAGAAGAAAAGATGGGAAGTGAAGATAAATCTCTCCAGTTGAAGAATGTGAAGATTCAAAATGTAGAGACCATACAGTCTTACTTCACAAGTGTCTCCCAGATCAAAGAACAACTTGAAGCAGTGGATGAAGAAGTGGAGAATGTAAAGATTGTAATGACCACCTTGAATGGTCTCCCTAGGACATGGGACTCTTTCATTCAAGGGATCTTTGCTAGAAAGAAGTTAGTCAAATTCAGCAGACTATGGGAAGAATGCTCACAAGAATAAGCTTAGATAGAAGCTTGAGAATAAAAGATGGGAAGTGAAGATCAAGCTCTCATAGTTCAATCCAATAAAAACAGAAGGGACCATCATCATCGTTCTAAAGGTAAGCACTCTTCCTCCAAGAAAACTCAACTCAGATGTTATAATTGTGATGAAATAGTACACTATGCTAAATATTGTCCTATAAATAAATAAACTCTAACAATAAGAAAAACAACAAGATAAAACATCATGCTCATGCTGCAGAAGATGATGAACCTTCCACAAAAAGAAACAAGCAAGAAAGTGATGATTCTTCAAGTGATGAAGAATATGTTTTGATTTTCGCTCTCACGAGAAACATCACACATGGAAGCAATGATTGGCTTATATATAGTGGGGCTTCCAAAAATATGACAAGATTCAAAGAGTCTTTTGTAAGACTATCAGAATATGAATCACCCCATAAGGTGAAACTCGAAGATGACTACCAAAATCCAATAAAAGGTAGTGGGGAATCCTCCTATAAGCTAGACTATGGAAAGTCTATGAATATGAAGGATGTATTGTTTGTACCGGGACTTAAGAAGAACCTCCTCTCCATATATGCATTAGATGCAAAAGGCATGAGGGTTGCATTTGCAGATGGCCAAGTTCTCATGTGGCCAAAGGGAAATACTATTGATGATGTAGTAGTGATTGGGGAACAAGAGGGAGGCCTATACAAATTGAAGGGACATTTAGAACAAGCTTTGGTCCATGACATAGTAGATACAAATGAACTTTGCAATAGAAGGATTTCACATGTGCACTACAAAGCACTACCATTTGAAAATAAAGCTATTGAAGGTCTTCTAGAAATTCAGGCAAAACATGATGGAGTCTGCGAAGGATGTGCAAAAGGAAAGAACACAAAGAAGACATCTCCAAGTAGCGAGAGCAAGGAAAAAGGAATATTGGAAATCATTCACTCCGATGTATGTGGTCCAATGTCATCAAGTTCATTAATTAGGTATGTATACTATGTTTCTTTTATTGATGATTTTTCTAGGAAGACATGGATTTACTTCATGAAGAACAAAGATGAAGTATTTAGCAAGTTCAAGGAATTCAAAGCATTGATTGAGAACCACACTGAAAATAATATCAAGAATTTTCGATCAGATAATGGCGAATAATTCACATCAAATGAATTCAAAGAGTTATGAAAATATTTAGGGATTAAGAGGGAGTTAACCACTCCATATAATCCACAATTTTATGGAGTTGTAGAAAGGAAGAATAGAATGATCATGGAAGCTACAAGGGCTATGCTTCATGCTCAAGATATTCCCATGCATCTATGGGCAGAAGATGCCAAAACAACGCTGTATGTACAAAACCATACTCCACACAGAGTACTTGAAAACAAGAAACTTGAGAAATTCTTTTCTGGTAAGAAACCAAAAGTCATCCATCTCATAATATGCGGTTGTCCAATGTACACACACATTCCAAAAGAAAAGAGGAAAAAGTTAGATCCTTCAGGAAAGAAGGGTATATTTGTGGGATACTCTAAAATCTCAAAGGCTTACAGGATATAATTCCTAGGATTCAATAATATCTACATTAGTAGGGATGTAACATTTAACAAATACTCAGCTTACAACAAATACAAAAAGAGGCCTACTAAAGAACCTGAAGAAACAGAAGCACCCAGAATTCATGACACAACCATGAATGAAGAAAGTCAAGTAGAAGATCAAGAATTAGAAGAATCTCAAGAACATGTAGATCCAGCTCAGGAGAAGAATCCTCATAAGAGGAAACCTACTTGGGTACGAGAAGATATCCAAGGTGCAGAAAGATGTGGGGCTCTAGAAGAGAATCACAGAGAAATAAAGAGGACCAGGTCTTGCTCAGGGTATGTAGCCTTATTATGTGATTTCATCAATAAAGAACCTTCCAACTATGAATAAGCGATAGAAAGGAAAGAATGGAAGGATTCTATGATCGAAGAGTATCAATCGATCATGAAGAATGATGTTTGGGATGTTGTCCCAAGACCAAAAGGGAAGTCTGTTGTAACTTCCAAATGGATCTACAAGATCAAGCATGCTGCAGATGGCAGCATAGAAAAATATAAAGCAATATTTGTGGCTCATGGCTTCTCTCAGAAAGAAGGAATAGATTATGAAGAAACTTTTGCACCTGTAGCCAGATACACTTCCATCAGATCAGTACTTGCTTTGGCTGCAGTAATGAAATGGAAGATACACCAAATGGATGTCAAGACTTCTTTCTTGAATGGTGTAGTGGAAGAGGAAGTATATGTGGAGCAGCCACTCGGTTTTGAGACACATGATAGGGAGTCTCATGTGTGTATATTGAAGAAATCCCTGTATGGTTGAAACAGGGACCTAGGACATGGTACGACAGAATTGACAGCTTTCTATCCATTTTGGGCTTTACCAAGAGTAAAGAAAATTCCAACCTTTACTACAAGGTGGAATATGGCGACCCCGTGATGCTCCTATTGTATGTAGATGATCTATTTGTAACATGTATGGATGGGTTGATTGCTGATACAAAGAGGAAGCTTGCTGTCGAGTTTGAAATCAAGGACTTGGGTATGATGCATTATTTTCTAGACATGGAGGTGTGGCAGAATGCAGATGGAATTTCCTTGGGAAAGGGAAATATATGGTAGAGATCCTGTAGAGATTTAGGATGATAGACTGCAAGGCCATGAACACACCAATGGAATCAAACCTAAATCTATTGAGTGATGCTTCATTAGAAGTGGTTGATGCTATGATGTATCATCAGATGATTGGGTCCTTGATGTACCTGATGAACATGAGACCAGATATTTGCTTTGCTATGAACACCTTGATCCAGCTCCTGACAAATCTGAGACATGTTCACTTGATTGCTACAAAGTATATTCTGAGGTACCTGAAGGGTATATTTGATTATGGGCTCAAGTATGAGGCAAATCAAAATATTAACCTGGAGGTTTATGTTGATTTAGATTGGTCAGGAAGTGGCATCGAAGGAAGAGAACTTCACGGTGTTGATTCAATATGGGATCAGGCGTGATCTCTTGGTTTAGTAAGAAGCAATCCTGTGTGGCACTGAGTACAGCTGAAGTTGTTCAGCTAGTCTTGAGGAAGTAAGGCTGAGGAATATACTATATAATTTATTTTATCTCCAGTTAGATGCTACTTGTATATACTGCAACAACCAGAGTTGTGTGAAGTTGATGGAGAACTCAATGTTCCATGACAAGTCGAAGCATATCGAGATCAAGTATCACTATATCAGGGATATGGTGCAGAGAGGATTAGTGAATCTCCAGTATGTTGTGATGGATGTGTGGAAATTGAACCCAGTGATAGATTAATTTTACTCACAACAATTAACAATTGATCATGCAAAATCACTCACAAAAGAGACTGAAATTGGAGCTGAACACTAAACTGTTTAAACTCAGTGTACAATAGCCAAAACTGTTATGTAATAGGTTGCTGAATAAATAAAATACATCAGGAATTCTAATTCATGAGGAGCAATTCGAATCTAGCATAAAGCAGGCTTACTAAAAATAAGCAAATCCCCCATAGGTGTAAAACGCTGATCCCAAATCTATCATGGAGCTCACGAATTAGAAAAATGGCTTAGGAAAGCTAAAGAGTGATGGAATGACAAATCATACATGCTTTTCCAAGGAGAAAAGAGAGGAGGATGTGTAGGACAAAAAACTAGTCAACCTCACCTAGTCAAGCTTTTCCATTTGCCTTAAAACACTGAAAAAGCAGGGAATAAAGCAGAAAAAGTAGAAGGGCACCTAGGAGGCCAGAAATAAATCAAAATTGATTCCTTGAGGTTTCCCAAGTGCTACATGAGTCAAATAAGGAAAGTTTGACCACTATGGATAGGTAAATGACAACTTGCACAAGGTGGGACACATGAACTAGGCAAATAAGACAAAAATAATTAAATTAATGTCTAAGGTAGTAAAATATGGGTTGATTATTCTAACACCACCCATTAAGCCTGAATTATGAGTAATATATCAGAAAATTATAGGGCCTAGCAACAAGTCTTAGTCACCCTTTACATACTGCATGTCCATTTAAACAAGGAAAGAGGCAAAACCAACTTGGGAAAATCCTCCCTTAAACATGGACTGTAAAACAAAATTTGAAAATATTGTCTTCACTCATGCTTCACAGAATGATCAGCAATCCCTAGTAGTGATTTGAGATTGCTGAAGGTCTTCTCAGAAAATGCTTTGGTGAAGATATCAACTACTTGTTTTGAAGATGAACAGAAGAGTAGGTGAATGGTGCCATCATACACAAGCTCTCTGATGTAGTGCATATGGATCTCAATGTGTTAAGTTCTCTACTTCTAAAATGGATCTTTGAAGATTCAAATGGTACTCTGTTTATCACAGTAGATGGTATTTTAGTACTCTGATTCGAAACCACACTCTCCAAGTAAACCCTGCAACCATAAACATTGAGTTGCTGCATTAACAACTCCTCTGTACTCTGCTTCTATAGATGAGAGTGCAATGGCACTCTGTTTCTTGCTTGACCAGCTAATTGGCCCTTCTGCAAGCATGAACACTTATTTTGATGTGTAATTTCTGTCTATGCTATCACCTACCCAATCACTGTCAGTAAATCCAATCAAATCAAGATCAAATTTTGCTTTATAGAAGATCCCATGTGTCCTTGTTTCCTGAACAAGGTTAAGGATCCTTTTGGATGCTTTCCAATGGATCTCATGAGGCTGGTACATATATCTATAAGCCACACTTACTGCATAATAAATATCAGGTCTAGTATGTGTCAGATACAACAAACATCCAATCAATTGCCTATACAGTGTATTGTTTACCATAGGTGAAGAATCATCTTCTTCCAGCTTCACTCCTGAAAGGAAAGGAGTTTTGCTTGCTTTGCAATCCTTCATTTTGAATTTGTTCAGCAAGTCCAAGGCATATTTGGAATGGTGCACCTTGATTCCATCTTTGGTTTGAGCAATCTCAAGCCCCAAAAATTGACTTAAGAGCCCCAAATCTGTCATGGAGAAGGCTTGGTTCATAGCACCCTTTAAGGAAGCAATCTCATCCTTTGAGCTTCCTGTAATGAGGAGGTCATCAACATATAACACAATTATCATTAATGAATCATTAACTAACTTCAAATAGACATTTGGATCTTATTTGCACCGAACAAAATTCAGTGATAGCAAGAAGCTATTGATCTTGGCATACCAAGCCCTGGGGGCTTTCTTTAGCCCATACAATGACTTTCTCAACCTGCACACAAGAGAAGGGTTAGTATAAAAACCTTGAGGATGCTGCATATATATCTCTTCAGTGAGATATCCATTCAGGAAGGCACATTTTACATCCATGTGATGTACCTCCCATTGCCTTGAGGCTGCAATGGCTAAGGCTAGCCTGATGGAATCCATCTTTTCCACTGGGGAAAAGGTCTCATTGTAATCTATGCCATGAACCTGTGAGTAGCCCTTGGATACCAATATGGCCTTGTACTTTAGTGGTGAACCATCAGCAGAAAATTTGTTCTTATAGACCCACTTACACTGGACTAACTTTCTCCCTGGGGGAAGATCCACTAGCTCCCATGTGTTGCTCTTCTGGAGTGAGCTGAACTACTCCTTCATGGTTGTTTGCCATCTTGGATCTCCTGCTGCTTCTTCATATGTTTGAGGATCAGAATCCACCATCAAATATCATTTTTCAGAAAACATAGGATCCTTCACGCACAGACCACTCTCAATCTGAGATCTAGTCCTCCTTGGGTCATTAGGATCCCCAGCTAGCTCTCCTGCTACATGTAGTGTCTCGGCTGCCCATTTTGGCCTTGTAGGGATGTTAGGGTCTAAAATAAACTCATATCCATCAGACAAATCATAATCAGCATGTTCAACAAACTCTTTACTTACTTCCTGAGGTTCAGGTGGAGAAGAGGCTTCTCCAACTTCCACTGCTACAAGGGGTTCTTCTTCAAACTGAACACACCATTTGATGAAGGATTTGTTTGTGCTCAAATTTATCAGTTTGTACCCTTTTTAATCTTCAGATTATCCAACAAAAAGACACTTTTGGATTTGGGGCTGCAAAGCCTTCCTCTTCTCTGTTGGAATTCTAGCCCAAGCCTTTGAGCCAAAAATCTTGAAATGGGTCACATATGGCTTGTGCCCACTCCATGCTTCGAAGGGAGTCATACCATAAATTTGTTTATGAGGCACCCTATTTTGAATATAGGCTACACATTTGATAGCTTCGGCCCAGTACTTTGGTGGAAAATTTTTGGCCTCCATCATGCATGTTTCCATCTCCTTCAGTGATCTGTTCTTCCTCTCAGCAACACCATTTTGCTGTGGTGTGTACGGGATAGAATGCTTCATATGAATACCTGCATCTGCATAATAATTAATAAACTCAGACTTGACATACTCACCACCATTTTTAGATCTGAGGGCCTTGAGTTTCCTTCTAGACTGGTTCTCAACCAAAGCCTTAAAGACTTTGAATAGGCCAAAAACTTCAGACTTGTGTTTCAAGAAGTGAACCCAGCAATACCTGGAAAAGTCATCAATGAAAGTCAATGCATATTTGGCCTGACTCATGGACATATGAGGGAATGGGCCAGCAACATCATTGTGGATCAGCTCAAGGGGTGCAGAGGTTCTCTCACGACCAGCTCTCTCAAATTTATGCTCTGGCTGTTTTCCTAGGATACAACCTTGGCAGACTCCTTTGGAAAATTTTATCTTGGGAAACCCTATGACCATCTCTTTTTCATTAAGATCAGAAAGATACTTGTAATTTAGGTGGCCAAATATTTCATGCCAAATCTTGTTGGCTTCATTAGCATGAATCAGAAGAGCAGAGGGGTTTGAGTAGGGTAGGAAGTGTGAGAATATGTATACCTTTTGAGCATGATTTGCAACTCCTTTTGCAATGACTCTACCACTTGAGATATTTGTGATCTCAACTTCATCAAGGGAGAATATGACCTTCTTAGGAGACCCTGTGTGGGTCATCTGGTACACTGACAAGAGGTTGGAGGCAAGACCAGGAACATACAACACATTTCTGAACTGACCATGATCAAGATCAATCCTCCCTTTGCCCAAACTTTCAGTGAGAGAGTCATCTCCCAGTACTATAGGTGGTCCTTTCAACATGTCAAGTGAGGGGAATGCCTCCTTGGTTGAAACCATGTGTCTTGAAGCTCTAGAATCAATGATAAAACTAGGTGAGCTTGATGTGCCAACATCCAATGCATGAACTCTCTCTCTGTCATCTGAACTTGATCCTCCTTCTCTCTTCTTTGAGCTTTCTGGAAGGGAGATGCCATTCTTCTCCAGGAGTTGGGTCAGCATGTCTATTTGCTTCTTCATACAAGAGCTTTCAATGTGATTGCCCTTATTGCAGTATGCACACTTGCTCATTTCACCTTTGTTTTTCTTCTTCTGGTAGTTCTTCTTGGAACCTTGTGGCTCCTCCGGAGACTGTTTCTTGTCTCTCTTTTGCTCAGGTGGATTTTTAGCTTTCTTTTTGCTTTTTGAATCCACCTTTGAATCTTCAGCAATCAGATATTGATATTTGGATGGTTTGATGGTGCCCATCATCACCAGCTTGTCTTGTTCTTGTGTGAGAGATTCCATGAAATCTGCAAGGCTAGGCATCTTCCAGGTTCGAGCTATCAGTTTTGTGGCATAGAAGGTCGAAACAAACACTGAATAGTTAGGGCTTAGCTTTGAGAGAATTTCCAGGATGAGCTGATCATCCTTCTTTTTGATCCCACACTGTTTCAGCTGCAAAACAAGTGCTTTGAACTTGGAGAAATATAGCTGCAGGGATTCAAATCTATTTGGACTCAGAGAAATCAGCTCATTTTCGATTTGGTGTCCCCTCATCTTATCTGTCTTTCCAAAAAGATTAGAAATATTCTCCCATACTTCATTCGGTGATGTCAATCCATCAAGATGGAAAAGGAGGTCTCTGGAAATACTCAGACACAGGAGACCATAAGCCTCATCCCTCCTATTGTGCCATTTTATCTTCTCTGCAGCTGCATTGGGCTTTGATTCTGTTTCCATAGTCACCCTGTAGAGGCCTTTTTCTCTCAACAGTATCTCCATCTCTGCTTTCCATTCAAATAAATTGAAGGGAGTCAAGATAGTTTTCTATGATTGATCCATAGCTTAGAAAATCTGTCTCGACTATCAGTAGAAGGCTCCCAGTCACTAATGCCGAACCTGCAAAATAATTTTGAAGGAGAGAAATTGATCTACAATGGCTCTGATACCATGTGGAAATTGAACCCAGTGATAGATTACTTTTACTCACAACAATTAACAATTGATCATGCAAAATCACTCACAAAAGAGACTGAAATTGGAGCTGAACACTAAACTGTATTAACTCAGTGTACAATAGCCAACCCTATTACATAATAGGTTGCTAAATAAATAAAATACATCAGGGATTTGAATGCATGAGGATCAATTCGAATCTAGCATAAAGCAGGCTTACTAAAAATAAGCAAATCCCCCATAGGTGTAAAAAGTTGATCCCAAATCTGTCATGGAGCTCACGAATTAGAAAAATGGATTAGGAAAGCTAAAGAGTGATGGAATGACAACTCATACATGCTTTTCCAAGGAGAAATTAGAGGAGGATGTGTAGGACAAAAAACTAGTCAACCTCACCTAGTCAATCTTTTCCATTTGCCTTAAAACACTGAAAAAGAAGGGAATAAAGCAGAAAAAGCAGAATGGTTCCTAGGAGGCCAGGAATAAAGTAGAATTGATTCCTTGAGGTTTCCCAAGCACTACATGAGTCAAATAAGGAAATTTTGACCACTATGGATAGGTAAATGATAACTTGCACAAGCTGGGAAACATGAACTAGGCAATTAAGACAAAATAATTTAATTAATGTCTAAGGTAGTAAACTATGGGTTGATTATTCTAACAGGATGAACAGATAGATGATGTGTTGATGAATCCATTGGCCAGAGTGAAGTTTGAGCACTTCAGAGAGAAGCTTGGTGATTTCTAGATCAAGGTTTCCTCTAAGGGGAAGTGATGAGTCCATGAGCCATTCTGACATGGTGAGAGGATTAGGTTCCTTCCATGGTCAAATATAAGGTCTGAGCCATTCTGTCATGGTGAGAGGATTGGTTCCTTCCATGTCAGATATGAGTGCTGAGCCATTCTAAGATGAATGTAGGATTGGCTCCTGCATGATCAGATATAAGTGTTGTTGCCATTCTCTGAATGGAGATACTTGGTCAATTACCAGGAGCACTCAGTATAGGACTGAGGGCCATTTTGATATGACTGTGGGATGTAGTATCACATGATCATATATAAGTGCAGGGTCGTTTTGATCTGATTAAGGGATATGTTCCCACTTGATCAGATATAAGGGTTGTTGCCATTCTCTGAATGGAGGCACCTATTTAGTTACAAGGAACCCTCAGTATGGGATTGAGAGCCTTTCTAATTATTGAAGGTCAGATGTAAGGGTTGTGCCATTCTGACATGGTGAGAGGATTAAGTTCTTTCCATGGTCAGATGTAAGGGCTGGGCCATACAGATATGGTGAGAGGATTAAGTTCCTTCCATGGTTAGATGTGAGGGCTGGGCCATTTTGACATGATGGTGGATGTGTTCCTCTCATGGTCAGATGTGAGTGTTGGGCATGCCTTTCTAATGAGTCAAGGTTAGATGTAAGTGCTGGGTGGGCCATTCTGACTTAGGATCAGATATAAGTGTTGAAGAAGACCTACATGGAGGCTAATCCTACAACCAACATGAAAAAGGGATGGCTCTGTAAAACTTTTTATGACGAGAAGAATCATGAGATAGCACCAGTGATGATGATCTAGATCAAGTGATGATCCAAATCCATTGATGATGATCCAATAGTGATGATCCAGATCGAGTGATGATCTAGATTTGGTGATGTTGATCCAGTAGAGACGATCTAGATCAAGTGATGATCCAGATCCAGTGATGTTGATCCTGCAGAGATGATCCAGATTGAGTGATGATCTATATTAAGTGATGATGATCCAGATCGAGTGATGATATAGATCCAGATGAAGATGAAGATGAACTGAATATGAAGATTACTTGAAGATGACAAGAACTCGATGATGATCTAGATGATACAGAGAAGTAGAGATGTGCTGATAATTTGTGTCGAGAGAATACCTTCCTAGTTAACATGGAGTGTTGATGTAATTGTAAATTTAGAATGTATTCACTTGTATATCTTATGTATTGTTCCCCGATGTTTATTCTGGGATGTGTTTGTAATGTAATTGAGTCATGTCATGCCCCGATGTTCCGATTAGGAGTTTCTATGATGTAAACAAGTCATGTCAAGTCATTGTGGGTAACCCTCCCGATTGATCAAGGGTTAAAGTCCCCACAGTTCTGGGGCCCTAGGGTTATTAGAATCTCCTAGTGAAGTTGGCGCTAGTGATTTATTGTCAAGTCAGGAATTAGTATAAATAGAGAGTGAGCCTCTCTATTTATCACACACTCACTCACACCCAGTTGTAGAGCATACCTGAGGGAGAAGAAGTTGCTAGGGCTAGAAAGAAAGATACTACTCCTGTCGAGAGATCATCTTACTATTCTGGGGTTTTACTTTTGGTGCTGGTTCTATCTCTGAGGAATTTGTGGGGTTTTCTCCATTTATGGTTTCCCCAAGGAAAAACATTGTGTTCATTGTCTCTTGTGTTTGATTGTTGTACTTGTTATTCTCTCAGTTAAAGATCCTAACATAATGCTATCTTGAATGATAAAATTCTAACAGGCATGAGGTTCTTCTTCTTTTGATTCAACTTCTTATGTTGAGTCAAATTCTTCACCTTCTAACTCAAACTCTATTTTCTGTAGTTCCATCTCCATTGGATTCACTTCATTTCTGGGGACTTCTTTGACCTCTCTAAACACAACATATCAACTGTAAACAATATTCTTAGTTACCGAATTCCAAATCTTAGAACCTTTCATACCATATTTATATCCAATAAAGATACACTTCTCAAATTTTTTATCCGACTTTCTCCTTTTCTCCTTTGGAAAACATGTACATAAGAATCACAACAAAAAACATTTAGATGCTCAATAGAGGGTGTATTACTATTCCATACCTCTTGTGGAGTTTTTTCAGCCAATTTTGATGTGGGTGATCGATTTACTGAGTAGCATGTTGTATCCACCGCATCATCCCATAATTATTTTCCTATTCTAGCACTGCTTAGCATGATTCTTTCCTTTTCCATCAACGTCCTATTCATCCTCTTAGAGAATCCATTCTGTTGAGGTGTGTATGGAGTAGTCTTCTGCATTGGTATACCAAAATTATTACAGAAATCGTCAAATTCATTCCCAAATATTTCTCGAACATTATCTATCCTCAACACCTTTATTTTATTTTCTAGCTCATTTTGTACAAGATCCTTAAATTATTTAAACTTAGCAAATACTTCATATTTATTTCGAAGGAAATAAATCCATGAGTTCCTTGAGAAATCATTTATAAATGAAGCATAATATGTAGATATACCTAATCATTGAACATGAATAGGTCCAAATACATCACTGTGTACTAACTCTAGAATTACCTTTTCTCTCGTAGCACAAGATAAAAATCTTACTCAATTTTGTTTTCCATATATGCAATGTTCACAGAAATCAAAATCTAGAGTGAAATCAGTCATACCTTCAACCATACCTTTACCTTGTAATTCTTGAAGTCCTTTTTCTTTGATATTCCACAATATTTGATGCCATATCATTATCTTTCCTCCTAATGTAGTCAGGGTTTTGTCATCTTTACCTCTTCCCTCAAGCAAAAAAAAATGGTTACATTAATTAATGATGGTTCTTCCTAATAGTTTGTACATATTTCCTTACCGAAATCCCCTCATCAATACGATTGATCCTCAAACCATTTTCCAGCCACCATATCCACACATAGTCTTCACACCCGCAACATCCATCTTTCCGATGGATATCAAGTTTCTTGCTAGATTTGGAATGTGTAGTACTCTAGGTAGAATTCTAATAATTCCATCCTTCATTTTTATCTTGAATCTGTTTGTGCCAGAAATTGTTTCTAAGGCCAGAGAAACAAGCCAACACACACTCAAATATAAAACTCAATAAAATTAAGGTTTAGGGTTTCTGCAATGTGTTTTTTGGTTGTGAACTTTGAGAACAGTTAGGGAATACATTCATAAGTAAAGCAGTTACTGAATCATAAGCAATAAAAGATGAAGATGCATGATATATATAACAAGATCAAACAGAAACAGTATTGAGGTTCAAACATAAATGACAGGCATTACCAGAGTATAACATAAACCAGTCAATGAATCTATCAATTTAAGCAACTAGAAAAGATGAAAATGAAGCGAATACATAAATATGAAGGGTAAAAGTCATAAATATCTCATAGTTTCATCAACCACTGCATACAAGAGCTTTGTACCTTGCTCATGAACAAGTCTGAAAACCAACTGAGCTTGAAGACCTCCTGAAAGCTCTCAAAAATCGAACCCTCCAAATGTCTTTCTAACTCCTCTAAATAGTAATCTTCTACAAAATTAGTTAGGTCACTAATCCTAACTGTCTCCATTGACTTACTAAGGTAAAGTAAAAAGTACATTTTTACAAAATTAACAAAATTGCTAAAAATAGCAAATCATTAACAAAAAATGTTTATCAAACAGAAACACTAACTAAAGCATAACTGATTCAAAGCTCCTTCGCTGCTTCAGCAAGTAGTGCTATACCATCTAGGCTTTGAGATTTTCTCTTTGCTCTTTTATGTTTCTTTTCCATATCAGCTATCTTTCTTTGAAGGTCTTCATTCTCCTACTGTAAACCTTCAACTGTCTTCTCTAGCTTTTTGTAGTGTCTGTCAGAAGTGCTTTTCCTCTTGAGGACCTCTTTAGACACTTCTGATAGCTCCAGGAAATGATGATGGACATCCTGCAACTCCTCTATAAACCCTCTGTTGACTTTAAATAACCCATCATTAGTCTCTTGTAAATGTTTCATCTGTTGCTTGTATTTTTGAACACTTTCCTGCAAATTTTCTTCATCAAAACTAGGGATCTCAAGTATATTTGCATCCTGCATTAGAAAGTCTGAGAAGTCAGTAGGAATACTAGGCTCTTTTAAAATTCCTTCTTGTCTAAGTATAGCTTCATCTTCTTCCTCCCACTCCTGATTTTCAATAGGACATCTTTTTGCCTTTTCTTCTTGCTGCTATTTTAAGAGTTTATCTTTTATCTCAAAAATTATTGCAGATAATTTAGATGCAGGCTGAATTGTCTCTTTTGTAGACTATGACAATCTTTTTAACTCTACAGGTTGAGGAGAAGAAGGTTTAACAACTAATTTTCTTTTGTTTTTGCTGTCCATTTTACCAGCTTCTATCTCTTCATTTGAAGTAGTATCAATTAAAACAGTCTCTTGTTTGGAATCCAATTTAGGATTAAGTTTCCTCTTCATATTCCATCTTAATTTATTGGTTGGCCTAGTTTTAGGCCTCCAATATGAAGTTACGGCCTTCTTTTTCTTCTTATGAGGTTTAGCTGCTTTGATGTCTGAGGTGAGGAATTCTCCACAAGTTCCATGCATGCCTTCTGGTTCATCAATGGGCTGTGGCTGCTCTTCTTCTAGTAGATATCCCTCATCATCTGAGAGGATGGTGAGTGGAATTCTTGGTTTGGTTTGAACTTCATCTTCAGGTATAGCAGATTTTTCTTCAACAACAGTTTTAGTTTCTTCAGAATCTGCTGCTGGTGTCAATTGCAGACTAGGATGCAATTCCTCTTTCGCAAACAATGAATACCTACCTGTGGTGCCAACTGAAGACCTTTTGAATTTGCTGTCTAGATTCGCCTACCCTTCCACCTCTTCAACTTTGAACTCCTCTTTGTATACAGGCTTAGCTTTCTGACCTAATTTCTTCATCATCACATTGCCTTTGTCTGTTTGCCTCTTAGGCTGCTGCTCTTCCTGTTTGACATGGAAACCTGACCAAAACAAAAAAAAGTCCCAAGTCTTACCCTCATGCTGCAGCATAGTACTGATGATTAACTTGATCAATCCATGATGAAAAATAGACTGGGATGTGTGATATTCATGCTGTTTTATCCTGCTGGACATTTTCTGCAGGCTCTTCAAAAAGAAGAATGGCAGGTTCATTTTTGAGACTCCCACCATGTGCTGAAGGAATCTAAATTGATATTTAAATACATATGCATACCTACCCTCACAAGTCACATAGCTCTGCAGTATCCTGATTGGCTCAACCCACTCCTTTCTGAAATTCTGAATAGGGATACCTTTATTCCAATCAGGAGTCACATCAGGTAACAGGTATCTCTGTGGTTCAAAGTCAAAAGGTAATTTCTTGAACCAAGGCTCATCCTCATTACTAATCTCAGTGGCCTCTACAATTATTTTTACAGTCAACTTGAATTTGAGAGCATCAAAGATAATAATATCATCTTTAAGACTTTGAGCAAATTTACAGGACACTTGTGCATTGTAGCCATCTATCTTCCTGAAGAAATTTAGCCAACCTGCATGCTGGAACAACTCAACACAGTCAGGGAGCTGCTCAATCCAGGTTAAGTCAGTGGGCTCAGCCCTATTGACTTTACCACTTTTTCCACTCTTTCCCATCTTTTTTCCTTCAGAAACTAGAAGCTGTCTCGCTTTAGGGTTCAGAAGATACTTTATAAACGGGTTTCCTGCTTCTTCAAACTTCTTCACAATTTTCTGCACATTCCTGGACAGACCTGTTTATTCTTAAAAGGTAAAGTAAAACTTCCCAATAGGAGGATAAGTTCACATCACCGAGGGCTTCAATGCTCCTTTGTCTTGACAATACAAGCTAGGTCTGTGTATAGGCTAATTGCAAAAGATTTGAAACCTAATTACCATTCAAACTGTTTTTAAAACAAATGTCCATATTCAATCTATAGAGCAAACTCTGTATCAGTCTCTACAACCTGTCAGCATGATTCATGAACATCTCTGCACAATTAAGGTATTTCATGAATGAACTCTGTTGTCACTTTAAACTTGATTGCAGACTGTTCATCTCAAATCTATCTCTTTCTTCTCATCAAACTGATACTAGGTTTTCCTGTACTATTCAAAACCTTGTTGCCTTTATCTGTTTCTACACAATTAAACTCTGCACCAAGCAAGCCAGGTTTCCAGCAACTCTTAGGTATCATATATATCATTCATTTAGACAAGAGACTCTCATCGAAATCTGTGTATCAATGCCAACCTCATTCTTCAAACCTATTTACTTTGCAAATATGACAACAATCACTGGCTTCTCATGCTTATTTAAAGACCACCTGTGTGAGGAAAAAACAAAGCAAAACAGTTTGCAATACATTCCAATGCTGCTACCTGTAGCCTATGTGTCAAAATTGACATTAGGTCTTCCATCAATCTTAATCAGTCAACTCATTAAACCCAAAGTGTATCAATATCAGAGCTTTTGGTGTGTATTTGAGAGTCGAAACATGAACAACTTTCGCCCAGACTGTCTTGAAGTTCCAAAAACTGAATGGTTTAAACCTAGGGATATTTTTAGTGCTCTGTTTAAGAAAACTCTTCAGAATATCTCAAGTAGATATTTATTGGGTTAAGACTTCATTTAGGAGCATATTTTAACTTTTCCATCAATCAATTTCTCCAGAACGACCCCACCGAGAAAATCCCCAAGTTTTCAATTATAGGAGTTTATTGTAAAATACCTGCCAACTGATCAACTGCAAAGGTTTAAACTCACCTCCTGAGGTGTCAAATGCTTCACCTTGAGTGTACAGATGTATTTCTACGATCACTTTGATTGCAAATAACGGAATTGGAAAGCCCTAATTTACGCCAGCCTTGATAACCCTGCTTCTGCTATGCAGCGACACAATCCATCTTTCTAGATGTTAAATTTAACCCATGAACCTTTTTTTCTCTGTTAGTGCATGTATAAAGGCAAATCATGACAAATAAGACCGATATTTGCTGCTAACTGTCGAACCACACCGCATTAGGAGCAATGATGGCTATGCTTTGATTCACGACTTAAAACCACCTGGAATCGTGTTAAAACTGCAGCTTACACGTATCAAACAGCTCACCATATGCGATTAGTCGTTCAGCATTTGCAATCATAACAAAAATTTGCTTGAAAATCGGAAAATAAGAGGGCCACGATATTCTTGTATCGTGCCCTTTGTAATTTTCCGCTCCAGCGCTACAAGAATATCCTTGGTGCTATTTTTTTGCTCCTTTTTAGCTTTTTGATATTTTGTATAAGGTTTTAAAAGTTGCTTGAGTGTAGGTATGCTCAAAATATGCCTTATGAGTCCACCATTTGATAAAATAACTTTTAAAAACCCTTAACCAAAAACAAACCTATAGCCTAAAGTTCAAAATTTCTAAAGCAAGCTCAAAATTTCAAATAAACACTAAACAAAATTTTCCAAAAGGAGGGAAAAATCAAAATAAAGTAAATGAAAGCCTTGAAAGAAAATATAACTCAAACCAAAATTACCAAAAATGAAGAAACAAAATTCTGACTTAACATCTGGCTCCAGCTGCGGGATGGAGTCCTCCCTGCGAGGCTTCAAGAACCTGTAGACCAGTTCCTTCTGTCCTCTAACTTAGCTATCTGCAAACTTCCATTGGGTTATGGAGTCTTTATTCTATCTCACTTACACTGGTATGTACAATGATCAGTGAAAAAATGTCCTCATAAACTGTAAAAATGTTTGAGGAATCATCCATTCACAGGGCTGGACAATTCCTCACCTTCCAAGGACTGCAAGATAAAAGTATTGTTTTCTAAAAATTTTGATATCAGGAAAGGGCCAAACCAAATATTGTCAAACTTACCATGTTTACCCTTTTGCTCCTTCCTTGCATCCCATCTTAGAACCATCTCACCTTCTGTGAAAGTATTTTCTTTAATGTTTCTGTCAAACATGTTTTTAACCTTGGCTCTGTACAACTGTGCCTTTTCGTCCACCTTCTCTCTATTTTGCTGTAGTTCAATCATTTCAAAGATTCTCCTTTTCATATCATCTGGTTCCTCTTGAGAATTCTGGAGGAATTTCATCACTGGAATCCCTAGCTGAACAGGAAACACTGCCTCTGTACCATAAACCAGCTGAAAAGGAGAAGTACTAATGGCCTGCTTCATAGTGATCCTATCTACCCACAAAGCATATTTCAGCATTGAATCCCAAGACCTTTTATTATGCTTTAGCAATTTCTTGATGATTTGAATGATATTCTTGTTAGATGATTCAGCCTGGCCATTTCCCTGAGGATAATAGGGAGTTGAGTGCTTCAGAATGATGCCATTTTTCTCACAGAAGGCCACCATTGCCTTGGATTTGAATGCCTTGGAATTGTCTGTTATTAATCTCTGTGGACAGCCAAACCTGCTCAAGATATTGTCTTCAATGAACTCCATAATCACCTTAGCTGTAGCATTCCTTGTAGGAATAGCTTCTACCCATTTTGTGAAGAAATCTGTGGTCGTCGGAATCCAATGATGCTGTCCTGAAGATGCTGGATTTATCTCTCCAATAAAATCCAGACCCCATTGCTGAAAAGGGGCATTGACTGCAATAGGATTTAAAGGCAAAGACAACAATTTCTGTTTACCTGCAAATTTCTGACAAGGAATGCAAGCTCTTACCTGCTGGTAAACATCTGTGAACAGGGAGGGCCAATAATATCCAGCTCTCAAAATTTTGTAAGCTGTTTCTTTCCAATATTTATGCCCTCCACAGGCTCCTTCATGAGATTCTGAAATCACCTCTCCTATTTTAGATTGATCCAAACACCTGAGCAAGATACCTCCTGGATCTTTCTAGAACAATTGATCCTCTATCAAACAGTACTTAGTAGCTTTAAGTTTCAGAGATCTGGCAGCCTTCTTGTCTAAATGATTAGGACATTGCAGAAATAATAGAAAATGAACAATATCAGCATACCAAACTGAAGATGAATAAAAATCCATGATCCTTTCTTTCTCCTGAAGTGCTTGGTCTTCTTTAGGAACTGATTCTTCAGCCATGACATGCAATCCTAGAGCTTGATGATTTGAGTCAGCCAACAGCCTCACCAAACCTTGTCCCTTGACAAGCTTAGTAGGTCTAATTTCCACATCGTACTCCATAATCTTTGCAATCCATTTTCCTCTCTTTCCTTCACTGTCGGGCTGTGTCAAGACATCCTTCACTGTAGCATTTGGAACAAATGAAACAACCTTTGAATGCAAGACATAAATTCTGAAAAATTTCAAAGCCTTTACCAAAGCATAAGCTTGTTTCTCCAGTATACTGTATTTCAGCTCAGAATCCCTGAGGGTTTTGCTGAAAAAGGTAATAGGCTGTTCCAAACCTTCCTTTTTCTTCTAAAGTAAGACAACTACAATTGTATCTTCTGAAGCAAATGAAAAAGTAAGGAATTCTTTGGTAAAATCAGGACTTACCAAGACTAGTGCTTTAGTAAGAGCTACCTTGATCTTCTCAAATGCAGCCATTGCCTCAACACTCCACTTGAATTCCTGATCTTTCTTCAACATGGCTGTGATTTGCTTGATGGTTTCAGCAAAATTTGGAATAAACCACCGCAGAAAATTTATCTTGCCAATGAATGACTGAACATCTTTCTTACTCCTAGGAAAACTAATCTTCAGTATTGCTTTGACTCTCTCAGGATCTATTCTGATGCCATCAGCAGACACCAGGTGACCAAGTAGTCTACCTTCTTGCACAGCAAAATGTGACTTTTTGGGGTTCAGGGACAGACCAAATTTTCTGCATTTTTGAAAGGTTTGCCTCAAGTGTTTCAAGTGTTCATCATCATATTTTGAGAATACAGTAATATCATCAAGATAGATAACCACAAACTTATCTTTTTCCCCAACAAAGGCAATGTCCATTGCTCTCTGAAAGGTTGCTCCAGCATTCATCAGGCCAAAAGGCATCTTGTCATACATGAAGGTCCCCTAGGGGGTTGTAAAGGCTGTCTTTTTCTTTTCATCAGGGTGCATGGAAATCTGATTATACCCTGAGAATCCATCCACCATAGATATCCTCTAAGCTCCAACCACTTGCTGCAAAACTTGTTCAATCTTGGGGAGAGGATAGTTGTCTTTTAATGATGACCTATTCAGATTTCTGAAGTCAACACATAATATTATTTCCCCATTCTTCTTTCTGACAGGAACCAGATTTGCAACCCAGGAAGAATACCTGAGAGGCACTATTATCTTTGCATCCAGCAGCTTCTTTACTTCCTTTTCAATCATAGGAAATAAAGCTGGATTGATCCTTCTCAGTTTTTGTCGGAAAGGCTTGACATTGGGCTTCAAAGGGACCTTGTGCTGAATAATTGCTGTATCATAGGTTCTTAGATCCTCATAAGACTAGGAAAACACATCTACATGTTCCTTCAGAAGCTTGATATATCTACTTCTTTGTTCAACTG
>LPNX010242100.1:177900-227821 GCA_001517045.1 Pseudotsuga menziesii | reverse complement strand
TGGACAGTCAAGGTGACATAAAAAGGAGGTGAAGCACTAGCCTCATTTTTAGTTTTTTCAGCTAGGGCTGATCCGATGAATATTTTTGGACTTTCTTCTTACAAATTAACAGTGTCTGAAACAGGCTGATTATTGGCTGAATTCATCACTTTTAGGACTGTCTGCTTATATGAGGGATTCTTTATTAATTTAGTCAAAGGAACAAGAATTTTCAGCTTCCCTAGTTCATTCTCCAAACTAAAACTCTGGACAGATTTGTTTACCTCTTCAATTTCAGCATTCTTCTTAGATTTTTCTGCAGATTGCTTCTTCTGTATGACAGGATTAGGTATTTTTTTAGCAGGAACAAGTGCAGCAGGAACAGGTACAGCAGGAGCAGGTGCAGCTGGAACTGGTGCTTTCTTCTTTGGAATTTGGACCACTTGCTTTGGACCTGATCTGAGATTGATAGTCTTCTTATGTTCATTCTGTTGAGCAGCAGCATTTACAGCAGTTTTCTCAAATTCTAAATCATATTCAACTTCATACATATCAGCATCATAATACTCAGCGTTCCGAAAATCTTCTTCAGTAACAAAACCTGTAGACAAACCATCTCCAAAGTGATTCATATCCTGATCAGTCTCAGTCTCTTCAAAGAGAAATTGTCCATCAACTTCTTCTTCATCAGCTACATTATTTTGAAAAGGTGGGGGCACTCTCTGCTCCTCATTCTCTCTCCTTTCTCGCTGGATGTCATTATTCATGCGCTCTCTTGGTATAAATCTAGGAGCAAACTGACTCCTGAACTGATTCTGGTTATTTGGATTCCTTTCAGCTTCTGGAGCAGGTTTAGCAGAATTATTTTCAAGCTCTAGTTTATTCAGTTTGGCAGTGAGAATCTTTACTAGCTTTTCCATCTCATCTATCTTGGCTTCAGCAGACTGAGGAGCAACACTTGTTGAAACAGCCTCCTTTTTCCCTTTTCTCTCATAAAGCTACTGGGGAGTTTCTTTCTTAAGTCTGTTTGAAGCCAACAAATTGGACTCAACCTCCAATGCTCCATATTGCATATTCAGCAGGGTGATAGGTCTTTTTTCTCTCAACAATAGAGAAAATTCATGGTCAAAGGCATTGGCATAGGTGAGTTTAGCTGATGTTTCAGTAGGCTTAATTTCTGCTGGAATCCTACTATACATTTTGTTAAATCTTTTAGAAAAATCAGCAACAGTCTCCTCCTTCTTTCTTCTGAGAGCTCCAAACTCAATTATATAATAGGTATGGTCCTTTGCATCTCCCCATTGCCTCATGAAAAGATCACGGAGCTCTTCAATTATAGTGATTGAGTTGGAAGGAAACTCTCTGAACCACTTCCTTACATCCCCATCAAGGCTCTGAACAAATACCCTCATCCATACATCTTTGATCTCAATGTTCTGATTGTCTGCATAACTCAGAAAATCCTCCCAATGTTCCTCAGCAGTGGTTTCCCCCTGCCCATTGAATCTAGGCATATATTTCTGGTAATCACCTCCAGGCAAAGCATGCAAAGGCTAAGGTAAGACTAATGGTGCATACCTGGCTGCAACCATCCTGTCCATCATATCCATGGGTGGGTTTTGAGCTGCCATTTTGGATTGAGGTTTTGAAGATGAAGAATCTTGACTAGAACTTGTTTGGAAAGGGCTCTTTCCTACTTTCAGTTGGAAAAGAGGTATTTTACCAGGAGAAGCAGTCTTGGCTTTCAAAAAGGTTTCAGGATTGGTAAAAACTTGAAAAGTGCTCTTAGGAATGGTAGGTTTTATCCAAGGTGAGGTTTCAGCTGAATGTAATGAAACACCCCAACTGTTCAGGATCACACAAGGCTGGTAAAGATTGGGACCTTCTGAGTTTTCTTGCTATTTTTAAGATCTGTTCAGGGTCTGAAACCCCTGAATGTAACGGTGAAATAGGTCTGCTCCGGGTTCCCACTCCTCTAGAAGCCAGTGTGTCAAAATTTGGTGAAAATAGCCTTCAAAGATACTGGTTCAAGTCCACCTCTCAAACCAGGAAAACTGATAAGTATCCCAGGGAAGATATGGTTCAGCTTCGTCCCCGGCAACGGTGCCAAAGATGTTTGTGCCAGAAATTGTTTCTAAGGCCAGAGAAACAAGCCAACACACACTCAAATATAAAACTCAATAAAATTAAGGTTTAGGGTTTCTGCAATGTGTTTTTTGGTTGTTAACTTTGAGAACAGTCAGGGAATACATTCATAAGTAAAGCAGCTATTGAATCATAAGAAATAAAAGATGAAGATGCATTATATATATAACAAGATCAAACAGAAATAGTATTGAGGTTCAAACATAAATTATAGGCATTACCAGAATATAACATAAACCAGTCAATGAATCTATCAATTTAAGCAACTAGAAAAGATGAAAATGAAGCCAATACATAAATTTGAAGGGTAAAAGTCATAAATATCTCATAGTTTCATCAACCACTGCATACAAGATCTTTGTACCTTGCTCATGAACAAGTCTGAAAACCAACTGAGCTTGAAGGCCTCCTGAAAGCTCTCAAAAATTGAACCCTCCAAATGTCTTTCTAACTCCTCTAAATAGTAATCTTCTACAAAATCAGTTAGGTCACTAATCCTAACTGTCTCCATCGACTTACTAAGGTAAAGTAAAAAGTACATTTTTACAAAATTACCAAAATTGCTAAAAATAGCAAATCATTAACAAAAAATGTTTATCAAACAGAAACACTAACTAAATCATAACTGATTCAAAGCTCCTTCGCTGCTTTAGCAAGTAGTGCTATACCATCTAGGCTTTGAGCTTTTCTCTTTGCTATTTTGTGTTTCTTTTCCATATCAGCTATCTTTCTCTGAAGGTCTTCATTCTCCTGCTGTAAAATTTCAACTGTCTTCTCTAGCTTTTTGCAGTGTCTATCAGAAGTCTTTTTCCTCTTGAGGACCTCTTTAGACACTTCTGATAGCTCTAGGAAATGATGATGGACATCCTGCAACTCCTCTATAATCCCTCTGTTAACTTTAAATAACCCATCATTAGTCTCTTGTAAATGTTTCATCTGTTGCTTGTATTTTTGAACACTTTCCTGCAAATTTTCTTCATCAAAACTAGGGATCTCAAGTATATTTGCATCCTGCATTAGAAAGTCTGAGAAGTCATTAGGAATACTAGGCTCTTTTAAAATTCCTGCTTGTCTGAGTATAGCTTCATCTTCTTCCTCCCACTCCTGATTTTCAACAGGACATCTTTTTGCCTTTTCTTCTTGCTGTTGTTTTAAGAGTTTATCTTTTATCTCAAAAATTATTGCAGATAATTTAGATGCAGGATGACTTGTCTCTTTTGCAGACTATGACAATATTTTTAACTCTGCAGGTTGAGGAGAAGAAGGTTTAACAACTGATTTTCTTTTGTTTTTGTTGTCCATTTTACCAGCTTCTGTCTCTTCATTTGAAGTAGTATCAATTAAAACAGTCTCTTGTTTGGAATCCAATTTAGGATTAAGTATCATCTTCATATTCCATCTTAATTTATTGTTTGGCCTAGTTTTAGGCCTCCAATATGAAGTTACAGCCTTCTTTTTCTTCTTATGAGGTTTAGCTGCTTTGATGTCTGAGGTGAGGAATTCTCCACAAGTTCCATGCCTGCCTTCTGGTTCATCAATGGGCTGTGGCTGCTCTTCTTCTAGTAGATATCCCTCATCATTTGAGAGGATGGTGAGTGGACTTCTTGGTTTGGTTTGAACTTCATCTTCAGGTATAGTAGCTTTTTCTTCAACAACAGTTTTAGTTTCCTCAGAATCTACTGCTGGTGTCAATTGCAGACTAGGCTACAATTCCTCTTTTGCAAACAATGAATACCTGCCTGTGGTGCCAACTGAAGACCTTTTGAATTTGTTGTCCAGCTTCACCTGCCCTGCTACCTCTTCAACTTTGAACTCCTCTTTGTCTGCAGGCTTAGCTTTCTGACCTAATTTCTTCATCATCACCTTCCCTTTGTTTGTTTGCCTCTTAGGCTGCTGCTCTTCCTGTTTGACATGGAAACCTAACCAAAATAGAAAAAGTCCCAAGTCTTACCCTCATGCTGTAACACAGTACTGATGATTAACTTGATCAATCCACGATGAAAAATAGGCTGGGATGTGTGATATTCATGCTGTTTTATCCTGCTGGACATTTTCTGCAAGCTCTTCAAAAAGAAGAATGGCAGGTTCATCTTTGAGACTCCCACCATGTGCTGAAGGAATCTAAATTGATATTTAAATACATATGCATACCTACCCTCACAAGTCACATAGCTATGCAGTATCCTGATTGGATCAATCCACTCCTTTCTGAAATTCTGAATAGGGATACCTTTATTCCAATCAGGAGTCACATCAGGTAACAGGTATCTCTGTGGTTCAAAGTCAAAAGGTAATTTCTTGAACCAAGGCTCACCCTCATTACTAATCTCAGTGGCCTCTGCAATTAGTTCTACAGTCAACTTGAATTTGAGAGCATCAAAGATAATCATATCATCTTTAAGACTTTGAGCAAATTTACAGGACACTTGTGCATTGTATCCATCTATCTTCCTGAAGAAATTTAGCCAACCTGCCTGCTAGAACAACTCAGCACAGTCAGGGAGCTGCTCAATCCAGGTTAAGTTAGTGGGCTCAGCCCTATTGACTTTACCACTTTTTCCACTCTTTCCGATCTTTTTTCCTTCAGAAACTAGAAGCTGTCTGGCTTTAGGGTTCAAAAGATACTTTATAAACTGGTTTCCTGCTTCTTCAAACTTCTTCACAATTTTCTGCACATTCCTGGACAGACCTGTTTATTCTTAAAAGGTAAAGTAAAACTTACCAACAGGAGGATAAGTTCACATCACCGAGGGCTTCAATGCTCCTTTGTCTTGACAATACAAGCTAGGTCTTTGTATAGGCTAACTGCAAAAGATTTGAAACCTAATTACCATTCAAACTGTTTTTAAAACAAAAGTCCATCTTCAATCTATAGAGCAAACTGTGTATCAGTCTCTACAACTTGTCAGCATGATTCATGAACATCTCTGCACAATTAAGGTATTTCATGAATGAACTCTGTTGTCACTTTAAACTTGATTGAAGACTGTTCATCTCAAATCTATCTCTTTCTGCTCATCAAACTGATACTAGGTTTTCCTGTACTATTCAAAACCTTGTTGCCTTTATCTGTTTCTACACAATTAAACTCTGCACCAAGCAACCCAGGTTTCCAGCAACTCTTAGGTATCATATATATCATTCATTTAGACAAGAGACTCTCATCGAACTCTGTGTATCAATGCCAACCTCATTCTTCAAACCTATTTACTTTGCAAATATGACAACAATCACTGGCTTCTCATGCTTATTTAAAGACCACCTGTGTGAGGAAAAAACAAAGCAAAATAGTTTGCAATACATTCCAATGCTGCTACCTGTAGCCTATGTGTCATAATTGACATTAGGTCTGCCAGCAATCTTAATCAGTCAACTCATTAAACCCAAAGTGTATCAATATCAGAGCTTTTGGTGTGTATTTGAGAGTCAAAACATGAACAACTTTCGCCCAGACTGTCTCGAAGTTCCAAAAACTGAATGGTTTAAAACTAGGGATATTTTTAGTGCTCTGTTTAAGAAAACTCTTCAGAATAGCTCAAGTAGCTATTTCTTGGGTTAAGACTTCATTTAGGAGCATATTTTAACTTTTCCATCAATCAATTTCTCCAGAACGACCCCATCGAGAAAATCCCCAAATTTTCAATTATAGGAGTTTATTGTAAAATACCTGCCAACTGATCGACTGCAAAGGTTTAAACTCACCTCCTGAGGTGTC
Organism: Pseudotsuga menziesii; assembly: GCA_001517045.1. Lineage (NCBI taxonomy): Eukaryota > Viridiplantae > Streptophyta > Pinopsida > Pinales > Pinaceae > Pseudotsuga > Pseudotsuga menziesii. The sequence continues at coordinate 221,982 of LPNX010242100.1, read as the reverse complement.
AAATGCTTCACCTTGAGTGTACAGATGTCTTTCTACGATCACTTTGATTGCAAATAATGGAATTGGAAAGCGCTAATTTACGCCAGCCTTGATAACCCTGCTTCTGCTATGCAGCAACACAATCCATCTTTCTAGCTGTTAAATTTAACCCACGAAACTTTTTTTCTCTGTTAGTGCATGTAGAAAGGCAAATCATGACAGATAAGACCGATATTTGCTGCTAACTGTCGAACCACACCGCATTAGGAGAAATGATGGCTATGCTTTGATTCACGACTTAAAACCACCTGGAATCGTGTTAAAACTGCAGCTTACACGTATCAAACAGCTCACCATATGCGATTAGTCGTTCAGCATTTGCAATCATAACAAAAATTTGCTTGAAAATCGGAAAATAAGAGGGCCGCGATATTCTTGTAGCGCGCCCTTTGTAATTTTCTGCTTCAAGCGCTACAAGAATATCCTTGGTGCTATTTTTTCGCTCCTTTTTAGCTTTTTGATATTTTGTATAAGGTTTTAAAAGTTGCTTGAGTGTAGGTATGATCAAAATATGCCTTATGAGTCCACCATTTGATAAAATAACTTTTAAAAACCCTTAACCAAAAACAAACCTATAGCCTAAAGTTCAAAATTTCTAAAGCAAGCTCAAAATTTCAAATAAACACTAAACAAAATTTTCCAAAAGGAGGGAAAAATCAAAATAAAGTAAATGAAAGCCTTGAAAGAAAATATAACTCAAACCAAAATTACCAAAAATGAAGAAACAAAATTCTGATTTAACAGAATCTACAATGTCCAATTATACTAGCTGGTGAATCATCTTCCAAGTACACATCTCCTCCATTGTACTTTTCATATTCACAAAACCACTCCCTATGAGGGGTCATATGACATGACACACCTACATCAATGAGACATTTTGAATCATTTCTCATGGAAGATAGATACACATCCCCTCCTTGTTCTAAGGAGGTATTCACCTATGTGGAAGGGGTATCCTCATATCCCTTTATTTTATCAACATTATGATATCTGCAACTATCACCCAACTTCACCGCATTTCCAACACTTCATTATTTATTTTCCTAGGTATTTAGATATACCCTTGGATTTAGATCTCTCCCCATATCCTTTATTTGTGTTTCTATCTTGGGGGAGACCTATCACATACAAGGAATCTATGCTATGATTATCCACGGTTTTCCACCTCATCTCTTCTGATAGTACAGATGATACTATTTCATCAAATTTTAAGGTCACTTGGATAGAACCTATTGCAACAATTAGTTTGTCCTAGGAATATGGAAAAAAAAAACACAATAATGTATTACATTTATTCTCTTCAGCCATTTTAATATGAACTAATATTATTTGACTTACCAGAGTATTTTAGACATTCATATGCTTTGTTAGAGTGTCATTTTCATCCATTCTAAGGTGAAACCATTTCTTTCCCAGAAACAACTTGTTCACGAGGTATTTTGATTGATACAAAATCCCTAGTTTCCCCCAAATATTTACCGCACCATATTCACCAGATAAGTTCAAAAAAATAGAATTTGATAAGAAAAATCATATTGTACTCCTTTCCCTTATTTCTAAATTATCCCAAACATCTTGTGACATTGTAGTGGGTTTAGTACCTAGATCCACAACAATCGACTATTCCTGATCTATAATAATATCCTCCATTTTGAGCTTCCATAGCTCAAAATTATGGGTATTAAATTTCTCAATCTCATTTTTCAAACTAGATGTCATTCTCTTTCAATCCACAAATCAACACTGCAAACCTCCCACTGAACCTAATTTTATCACAGACCCAAGATATATCAACCACATTGAACGCTAAAAAACAGCGGCATCCTTGTGATGCTAATAATAGCACTCTGATACCACATGTAAGTTTTGAAATTGTGTAGAGAAGCAAAGAATACATATTCATTTAAGAAAAACATATATTACACCATAACATTCACACATAGAAACAAAAATTTACGCTAGAAACCCTAAACTGGGAAAACCAACAAACCTTGGAGCCACACCTCCTATTTTCTTATTATCATTATGAATCCCTGAAAATACAATATACATATTTAATATCCTCCAATAACCTAATACATTAAACCAAATTAGAAAATTAGACCCCAACCACTTAATCGATATTAAATTACATATTTTTAGAAAATTCCCAAGTATAGCAAAAAAAACCAAAAGTTTCGAGCTCGCTGCACTCACATCGGAATTCACCTTCCAATATCGAAAATGACCTAATGAACATTTCTGAATAGAAACAAGACTCCCAACCTATTTCCGTGAAGATGATGATAGTGATTTCTAGATGCAGTGTTGATAGGTGCACCTCCCCTCCACATGCACATTCAAAGAATATAACATATATCCAACAATAAATGGCAAAAATTTTAAATGCTGAAGGAACTTGGAAAAAATCAGTGATCCACAATTTGTTATTAATGTCAATATTGATAATCAAACGATATGTAAATATGTAAATGTTAAGAATAAAATAGAAATGTGATCTCACATACCTTAGAAGGTCAACACCATGATTTTATAGTTTTTAGGCAACAAAAAGATAGATAACAATGGGAAAAGTATTAATTCTTGCACATGATCTAGGAACTAGGAATCAAAATCATCAAAGAATAATTGACAAATACTCATGAATTGGAAATAACTGGAATACCAAATTGGTTTCCTCTCTGTATATTATATAAACAATAAAGGATTACAATACCATGCATAAGCAATGGCTTAACTCAATGAAGAATTTGAATACCTAAGAGACAATTCGAATTCAATGAGTGAGTCTAGCTTAACTGACTCTTTTCCATGCAATCTCACTCAGTTAACCACTTGACCAAAACCCTAATTGACTCACCAAACCCTAACTGAAGTTGGAGTGCAATAAATGACTTAATCTCAACTGAAGGAGATCAAGCACATGTCATAGCAATCCAATCATTAAGTGCTAGTACTGCATGACTCCAATAAACCCTGATGAGGTTAACTGAAGCTGAACTGACCATCAGAAGTTGGTGAAGGTGCCTTGTTCACTCCAATTCATTAAAATAATATTAAATAATCATTAAATAATTATTAAATAATATATTTAATGCATGGAGGCACCTTAACTGACTGTAACTGATTGGTTGAACTTAAAGTAACCCCCAGTTAGCAATTAGGTGCATGAATGTCACACAGATCACCCTTGGAGTGCTCCAATTATCCTCCTTGACTGTAGGAAAGGCTAAGTTATCCTCCTTGACTGTAGGTAGGCATGGGAGTGACTGGGATGATGGTAATTAATGCTCCACTGATGTCAATTAAACTTAGGATAGTGGTTTAACTAGGCCAATTTGACCGAAGGAGTGAGTATGAAGGTAAATGTCTCCAACACCCCCCCTTAAGCTATACTCAGGAAGAGTTAGAAAACATAGATGCATAAAATGCTAGGGCCCTGGAAACAAAGGCCATAGGTCACCCTGTACAATAAAGTAATTGCTTAATATAACCAAGGAAACGGGAAAAACCTCATGGGAGAAATACCCCCCCTCAAACTAAGCAGTAAATCAAGAATTGGTTCTTCTATGTAGCAGCATCCTGAGACTGTGCATGTGAACCTCTGAATCCAAACTAATTGAATATGTCTGGAGTAATCTTCCACTTTGGAAGGAAAACAATGCACTCAACTGAATCAGAAATATAAGCAGCTGCACGGTGAAAACTGGACCCATGTAGAGCAACTGAAATCATCTGAAGAGAGAGCAAAGGTTCTTGAGGATTCAAACCATGTGTGGAACACTCAAGAAACTGATATGTTGCAGCCTTGAACAGCAAACCATTACTGGTAAAATCAGCCCCAAATCTTAGGAGCAAGTGTCCATGCGGATGCAGAATGTCTTCCTCTTTGCTTGTTCTGTGAGGAGATGAGCATGTGACCAAAGGTAGAGAATCTCTGGGACTGTGGAGAGCGAATGCTTGAGCTCCATAATCTGATATAGATTCTAAAATATCTAATTATTCACAAAATAAAATATCAGCAACCTCACAGGAGGAAACTAACACCAAATCCCCAGCAGCAAAATTGAAGAAGACTTGCGATACTTGATTTTTCACACCGGTATTGGTGAGAGCAGCTACAAGGATGAATGAAAGCTTTTGGATTTTAAAATATGAAAAAAATAATATCATATCAGAATATAAATCAGATCTAAATAATTTCACAACAGATCCAAAACTATGAATTGAAATCAAATCCCCAGCAGCAGTTTTGTAGGAGACTTGCGGTACTTGTTTCTTCACACCATTGATGAGAACAGCTACAAGCAGTACTGAAGGTTTATGAACCTGAAATTTTGAACCAATAAATATCATATCAGATTCAAATAAGATCATATCAGATCCAATAAGTTTCATATCAGATCCAAAATTATGGTCAACCGAGACGGTGGATGCACAGTTTTCTTCTTCTTCAAAATTCTAAATTTGTGTGCATGCAATCCTGCAGGAATTTGCTGGAAGATCTAGATCATGGGGAGTGAATTTGTCACTCTTATAATATGATATTTCTTCCAAAATATCCAATTTTTTGCATATTTTCACACCAGCAGCAACATTAGCAGAAGAAAAATCAATTTTCTCTTCACTTTCGGAAGCAATTACTGGTGAATTTTGCACAGAATTCAAAGGAAAATCACCGGTGAATGTTTGCATGGAAGTGTAGCAGAATTTTTATTCAATATCAGAGATTCGAATGTCTTCTTCTGTTTCAGCAATATGAGAAGATGAGATATCAGAGATCTCATGAACTTCTGGAGCATCAGGAGAAGGAGTCACTTCATGGAGACTTTCTTCAATTCGAATTGAATGTGTAGAAGATTCTGCTTCATCTTCATCTTGAACAACTTCATCAAAGAGAGTATAGGCTAAGAGTTTTGAGTGAAGAACGCTTGTGGTGCTGGCTATGATATCCAAAGTACTATTATGATCCTCATTGTGCTTGCCAAAGGTTCTGTCCAATTGTGTCCAGAGTTTCTTTGGGTATCCAGGAAAATAAATAAAAAAGTACAAGCTATCATCAAGGGCCAAAGCTATTGATCCAAAAGCTCTGTCACTATCATTTAGCCAGTCATTCTCATTCTCATAATTCTCTCTTCCAATTCCAATAGACACCTCATAGAGACCTCGTCTCTTGAGATATGTAATCATATTCAACTTCCATTCCGAATAGCTTGTGAATGGGGTGAGAGGAGGGATTGATGAGTCCATTCGAAGTTGTACCTGTTAAGACCTGCAAATCAAAACCAAAGAAGGCACCGTAAGGTCGGACAGACTGCACATTCTAGGCTTTCATCACACCTAGCATAGTCAATCAAGCAAGCTTCATCAACAAGTTCTTTACTTGGGATATTGAGTGGTAAGCCTTGGCTTCTAGTGCAGTGCTGGATTATTGAGCTATTGCTCAAATTTCATGGAGAAATCTGTCAAAACTCTTGTTCTTGAGATATTCTTCTTCGTCCCGCCGCATGCTCTGATACCATATTAATTCTTGCACATGATCTAGGAACTAGGAATCAAAATCATCAAAGAATAATTGACAAATACTCATGAATTGGAAATAACTGGAATACCAAATTGGTTTCCTCTCTGTATATTATATAAACAATAAATGATTACAATACCATGCATAAGCAATGGCTTAACTCAATGAAGAATTTGAATACCTAAGAGACAATTCAAATTCAATGAGTGAGTCTAGCTTAATTGACTCTTTGCCATGCAATCTCACTCAGTTAACCACTTGACCAAAACCCTAATTGACTCACCAAACCCTAACTGAAGTTGGAGTGCAATAAATGACTTAATCTCAACTGAAGGAGATCAAACACATGTCATAGCAATCCAATCATTAAGTGCTAGTACTGCATGACTCCAATAAACCCTGATGAGGTTAACTGAAGCTGAACTGACCATCAGAAGTTGGTGAAGGCGCCTTGTTCACTCCAGTTCATTAAAATAATATTAAATAATCATTAAATAATTATTAAATAACATATTTAATGCATGGAGGCACCTTAACTGACTGTAACTGATTGGTTGAACTGAAAGTAACCCCCACTTAGCAATTAGGTGCATGAATGTCACACAGATCACCCTTGGAGTGCTCCAGTTAGCCTCCTTGACTGTAGGAAAGGCTAAGTTAGCCTCCTTGACTGTAGGTAGGTGTGGGAGTGACTGGGATGATGGTAATTAATGCTCCACTGATGTCAATTAAACTTAGGATAGTGGTTTAACTAGGCCAATTTGACCGAAGGAGTGAGTACGAAGGTAAATGTCTCCAACAAAAAGGATAGATTAACCAAAACAAGTGATCGAAAAAATTCAATTTGAGGCCCTGACATCCCCTCCCACCTAAAGGTATGACATGTCCTCATTCCATAAATCATAAGAAGGGGAGACAGGTACATATTATGCATGTTTACCCAAATATATGCTAAATTATGTCCATAGATCAGTTTCTTTATATTCATTAAATACCATGGGAATCCTATAATATTTTATACAACACTAGATGGGAAAAATGTGAAAACGTAGAACAAGAAAATTGGTTCCACTTGTTTGAGGAGAACAGAAATAAGACAAAGATCAAGAGATAGATAATTGAAATAAAGGATACCCATAGTATCATGTTCTTGCATTGGAGGGGAGAGTAACTGCCACCTTCTCTAAAAAAATTTCAAATCTTACATTAAACATAGGTTTCTTATAAGCTCCTTCTCTTTCATGGAAGTTCTATGATTTTCCCTAAAAGTACTCAATTTTTATTTTTATTTTGCAACATTTCTCTATTATTTTCAATCAACTCTGAAACTCTAGGATTCTCTACCCTAACATGCATATGATAATTCTGTTGAGATTTCATTTCCTAATCAACATCTATTTCCCATTTAATCTGATGACGGATAAAAAAGGTGAAGGCTTGTAGTTGGATATCTCCCATAATCAAATTTGGATTCTATGTTGTTTCTTGTTGAAGGAAGAAGTTAAAGGTGTACAACTCACACAATAATTTTTTTCTCTAAAACTATACTCCAGATACACTTATTTGAAATGCTTAGTCAGAATTTCATACTTTTTATCATGTTGTAACATGTCCAATTGAAACATGAGCCACTGTTCATGAAGATAAGTGGGGTATATAGGGGAAGGAGACATGCAACTTGTAATTTGTAAATCTATTTTGAACATATGCTTTTTCTCCTTCTTCATTCTTTCCACTTGTTTCTTAATACATTGGATTTTGGCACTACATTGACCCTCGTATTCCATATATATGCAAAACCATTTCTCTTGCATTTGTTGAATATCAATTGTGTAGTTTTGCTTATAAATCATGCCAATATCATATAGTTCATCCTTACTAATCCAATTAATGAATAAATTTTAACTGAAGCTAAAGCCCTGGTATAACCCCAAAGTCATCCAAAATTTCATTTACAGACTCGTATACATGCTTATCTTTTGATTCTTTCATTTGTACTAGTTGTTTAGGTGAAGATGCAGTATATACAACTTTTTCTAGCATATCTAATCCCTTGGGAACAACTTGAACATCTGGTTGAACTTGTATGGCCCTCCTTCTTCGAATCCTCCTTATGGATACACTCTTTATGCATTTCAGGACTATAATTTGTCATCGAAGAGTTTTATTTGTGATTTGAACAAAAACAACTACGACTATAACCTATGATAATCCAACATAAGATGAGCATGATTTTCTTTGAGAGCTTAGTTCTCTTTCTTAATATGTTGTTCCAAGAACTCTATCGCTTGGATCGATTGTTCCAATTTAGTGATTCACTTATCCTTTTGTGAATCACTAGATAATAAATCAATTTGTTCTTGTGTAGGAGGAGGGTTAAATGTAGATGATATTGGAAGACTTCTATCAAATGATGAATAATTTTCCTTTCCTGTATTATCATCATGCTTAATATATCTTGGAACTTGTTTCATATATTCTACAGCTTCCTCAATTACCCTAGATTTGGAATGCTTTTTGTGAGGAATATTAGGAATTCTATCCAACACATCTCTAGGTTCTATTGTTTATTCGATCAATTATTTTTCTTCTTTCTATAAAACCCTATACCTAATTCGCATTTATCTACTAATTCCAGCAACTAGTGAAGGAATCAATGGGGTCTGTCTAATTTTACTAAGGGAAGTTGTCCTTGTTTGTTTTTGAAGATATTGTTGGACGGGTTCTGAACTCATAGAGGATTCTGGAATTTCACTTGCAGGAGGTATTGGAAAGATGGATGCTTCCACATGTGATCCTCAACCTGCCCAGGTGGACTCTGGGGACACTAGTTGAATGAATGAGTCAAGAACTGTTATGGGGGAATCTTAGAAAAAGAACAAGGAAAGTAGGTAATGCACTATATCAACAAAAAGTAAGCACACAGACAATATGCAAGAATTCAAACCAAATTCTATTATTACTTCTTCTATATGAAGGTTGGTTAATTGTTACAATAATGTACATGTTTAAACATAATGTTGAGATGCTTGGGTGACTACCTGTTACGTTTAGTTACAAGAAGTTATATGTAATACCCTGGTTTTGACCCCATTTGCATTAAATGTATATGATGTAAATATTCTAATTAATCATGGTGTGGAGCTAAAGGAAAAATCCCCACCATTTCTTTATCATTTTATGTTTTATAGATTAAAATCTATGCTGATGGTATTTTGTGCTAGCCGACACATTATAATTTTGGACATCATCTAAATATGCAATCTAATTAAATACCCACAACCAGCTACGTCAATGCAACATTAAAAGAGATGGGGGCATGATTTCCTAAGGAGAGGGGGGGAACATTCAAACCTTTAGGCCAATGGGGAAAAATCAAATGTCAAAGGGACAACCCATCAAAATGTCAACTACCCATTTTGTCTTTTATTCCCAATCATTTAATTCTGTTAGAAATTAGTTGGGTTAGTTATTGCATGAGAATGGGCAAGGTATGGGAGTCATAAATTCGAATTTGGAGAAGCACCCATTTTTGGGAAAACATTTTTTGACTTTTGGGGCAAGTTAACACCCAAAAAGTCATGCCCATTAAGTTTTTCACCCACGTCCTCCATTTCATCACATAGAGGAAGCTTGGAGAGATCTTTTTCCTCCACGTTTTTTGTCTGCTGTGTTTTTCCTTTACGTTGGGGACTCCTAGGCATTTTTCTCACCCATCATTCATCCATGTTGGGGCCCTCTCAAGTACGTGGGAGCTCCCTCTATGTGGTATTCATGTTTTTTATTTGGTGTGTATGTTTACCCTCATGTGAGAAAACGTTTTATTCATTTTCCCAATGCTGGGAAATCATTTTTGGAATGATCAGTGGTTGAGTTTCCTCCCCCATGATTTTACTGCATTTTCTCATTGTTTTCCAAGAAGGAAATTGTTTTTGGTAATGTCCAATGAGTGGGAGAAGAGACCCACGGTTTTTGGGTGTTGTTGAGTTTGTTTTTCCCACGTGAAGTCCTTAAACATTTCTAGAAATTGAATTTTTGTTAGGGGGTTCTTTTACCCATATTGACAATTCATTTTGTTGCCCAAACTATTTTTCCTCAAACCCAGAAATTATATTGTGTGAGTCTGATTTAGTTCCCTTATTCCTAGTGGGAATCATGCCTAGCTCGAGGGTGGTAGTGCTACTGAGAGATTGATGAGAACACTAGACTATGGTTGGGTGGAACATTACATCGAAGTATCTGGTTGCAAGACAAGCTTCTTTCAAGATAATTATTATTGTGTATTTTATCTATGCAACTGTATTTGTTTGTGAAATAATATGAACCCGTTGAATGCTTGAATGGAATATGTTTTGCTTCCACTATATGTTAATGCTTTATGAATCTATGTATGTTTTAAGTTCAATTCATTTTATATTACATTCATGGGGCTTATGTTTCCCAGATTGATAGCAACATAGTCTTGTCCTCTCTCTATTTGAAGGGTGGAGATATGACAATGTGGTATCAGAGATCATGTTGCAGCTTTGGGCCTCAATGGGACAAGAATATGGACATTGACAGAGGTAGGATTACCCTCTGTTGAGCACAAGCCAGCAGAAAAATTTCAAATTTTTTTCTAATTGGTGGAGTGTTGACCATGTCGGCTCAGTTAGTTGAGTTGAGTCGACACATGTTGGATGGTTTGGCTAAGTCGAGCCGACGAAGGCCACAACAACAGTTTTGGCTGCAGTGGATAAGTTGAGATGTCAAAGGGAAAGAAAGAAGAAAATTACAAAAATTTCTAACTATTTTGAAATTTTGCATATCGGCTCAGTTGGTCGAGTTTTCATTGGCTTGAAATGATGAGTTGAGCCAATGGTGTCAGCAAGAAAAGCTGAGTTGATCTGACGAGTAGAATAACAAGAAGAAATTTCAAAAAAATTCTAAATGTTGAAAAATTGGGTATAATTGGTGTGTTTTGCTGATACGTCAGTTGGGTTTGGTAAGTTTCACCGATACACATCAAGAGAACTTGGAGAGTTGAGCCGATGATAAGAAAAGAGAAGAAAAATTTTGAAATTTTTCTAAGTATGGACTGTGTCGGCAAAACTTGGGGAGTTTTTTCAATGTATGGAGGAACAAGTCAATGAGTTCCATCGATAGGTTTCAGATGGAAAGGTCAAGTCTCGCTGATGGCAGAAAGAAGGAAGACAAAAATTCAATTTTTTTCTAAGTGTCGGAAATACCATATTGGCAAAAGAAGACGAGTTTTTCAATACAAGTGGGGTGAATTCAGTAAGTTTTTCTGATACGTCAAAAACCTTTGATGAGTTTGACTATTAGAATAAAGGGAAAGTATGTCGATACGTTGGATGAACTCGGTGAGTTCTACCGACACGTTGAAACGAAACGATGAGTTTTTTTTATCAGAAGGAAATGGTGAGTTTTTTCGACACATCGGAATGAAAATGTGAGTCGATCTAAAAGGAAAATACAACAAGAAGGAGTTTTCATTAGAAGAATTGCTAAAATTAGCCAACCTGATGAAAGGCGCATTGACTTTTCATGCTTGTAAGAAGAAATTGGTAAATAATTGTTTGAATTTTTTATATTGACTAACAAATGATGTTGTTAACACATTTTGCAGAGTCATAGTGCATAAGAAGAGTTGATCTTGGTCTGACTAAGGAAGTCAAAGAAGATCAATGCCAAGAAAATTAACTAGATGGATGATGCATAGGATCCCGTTGGTAATAGGAAAGATGTTATGGGGGAAAATATGAGAGACCCATAAGAGGGCATGAAGCCACTCCAATGTTGGAGATGTGGAGGACCACATTTGCACCAGATTTATCCACATGAGGAAGGGTATGTAAGGCCAGCTTATAATATCCAATGTCATGGAACTGAAGCTGTTGTGAAAAGGGAACGAGAGAGTTCCCTAGATGTTGCAGCTACCATAAGAATCCCGATGGTAGAGTTGCAGGATTGCAAAGAAGAAAATAAAATGTTGGTCAAGGATTTGGTAGAGAAAAACCAGTTCACTACCTCCATGCTACATATTTTGGCAGATATCCAAAGGAAGCTAAACTCTGGGAATCACTTAACAGAGATAGAAGGGACTAGGATAATTTCCCATGAGAAGAATGAGAAGCTTAACCCAAGGAAGAAAGGTTTTAAGCCTTATCACCTCATGAAGCAACAAAGAAATCCATCACAAGATGTGATTGAGCTGGCAAGAGTGATGGGGGAAAACCTAAAGGAACCACTCAAATGTAGGGGATGTGAAGGACCCCATCTATGTAGGAATTGTCCACTTGAGAATAGGAATGAGGGTCAAGTCCCTAGCACCCAAGAAGCTAAAACTGTGGGTCATGAAGCAAGGATCATTCCTAAAATTTGTGCAGTGTTAGAATACCACCAGGAAGGTCATAACTCAATTGTGGTGGAAGTTGAGGGTGAGATTTCCAAATAGAATCTTTCTGTTTTGATCGACCCTAGATCAACTCACACCTATATCACTCCTAGAATTGTTGAGATGTGCACCTTGAAGAAGTGAAATCATAGAATATCATGGTTAGTCCAGCTAGCCACTGGAACTAAGAAGAAGATCAGTGAGGCAGTAATGAATTGTCCATTGGTCATTGATGGGTTAGTCATCGGTGCATATCTAAATCTTCTTCCACTTGGATCCTATGATGTCCTCATTGGAATGGATTAGTTGGAAGAACATAGAGAAAATATTGATTGTTACAAGAATATATTTGAGTGCTTGGATGAAGAAGGAAACCTAAGTGTTGTGAAAGGATTTCTAAAAATGATCTCTGGAAGGAAGTCTTCAGCAGTGCAACTGAAGAAGTTCTATGGGAAAGGTTGCAGAGTGTATGCAACTCATGTTTTGGAGGAAACAAAGTATGATACTCCTAGGTTGGAGGGATTTCACATGATACAATAATTCGGGAATGTTATTCCTAATGAAATTCCAAGTCTTCCTCCAAAGAGTGACATTAATTTTACCTTTTATCTTATTCCTAGAGCACCACCAGTGTCCCAGACACCCTGTAGGATGAACATACCAGAAATGCTACAGGTGAAGATGCAACTGCAAGAGTTGTTGGAAAAGGGGTATATCAAACAAAGTGTGTCTCCTTTGAGAACACCATTCCTATTTGTGAAAAATAAATATGGTACACTCTAGGTGTGTATTTATTATAGGCATCTGAACAAAGTCACTATGAAGGAAAAATATCCTTTTCCTAGAATTGATGACCTCTTTGATCAAATGAGAGAAGCAAAGGTGTTTTCCAATATTGACTTGGGGTATGATTACCATCAGGTAAGGATCAAGGATGAAGATGTTCATAAGACAACGTTCAGAGCAAGGTATGGATCTTATGAGTTGGTAGTCATACCATTTAGGTTCACAAATGGACCAGCTACATTTATATGCCTCGGGGATAATATTTTCAGCAGTTACTTGGGAAATGTTGTTCTCGTTTTCCTTGATGAGATTATTAATTATTCGAAGGATTAGGAAAAACATGTGTAACAGTTGAGGATGACTTTGAAATTACTTAGGAATCATAAACTGTATGTAAATTTGATCAACTATGACTTCTACAAAGATATAATTCATTATTTGGGTCAAATTATCTCAGATAAAGGAGTATCTGTAGACCCTGAAATTTGATGAGTTGTCCTGCTCCAATAAAATTAATAGATGTAAGATATTTTGTGGGACTTGTAGGGTATTGTAGGAGGTTCACCGAAGGGTATTTTGTAATAAACATTGATTCTATGTATGGTCTGACGAAGCCTGCATGTGAACTTGCAGTTCCATGAGGAAATGACCCTCCTTGAATACTGTGCATAGAATGACTCGAGAAGAGAAGCCTGGCTGTAGCCACTGAAACCAAGGCAGGAAACTTCCATGTGCTATGAGAAGGATCTCATGACTAAAATCTAACTTTTGAACAGAATAGATTTTGAATTTCATATTTTAAATTTTGTTGATGATTGTTAATTAAATAATATCAACTGTTTGGCTTATCTAAAATGGTGTCAAGATGGCAGGTTGTATGTGAATTTATAGGTTTTGGGAAGTATGTGTAATTTAGGGATGAGTACTCCCCACTTGCAAAAGATAAACAATATGAGGATGATCTCATGGTTGCAAAAATCTGATTTTCTATGGGAAGTAGAATTGTGAATTCAAATTTTGATTTGACTCTCAATGTTATTGATCATTTGATAATGGGAAATTTATCCATGCATGAAATAGATTTGAAAATATATGATTGAATTTTTTTATGATGACATCTCATATGAATTGCATGCTTATATGTAACACATGTGAGATGATGAAAATATGGATTGGGTGTACATGGCTCCTCAGAAGGATGTACTTGGATACATAGCTTCTCGGAAGGATGTGTTTGGAATAGATTTGAAAATATATGATTGAAATTTTTTATGATGACATCTAAATTTCATGCTTATATGTAACACAAGTGAGATGATGGTGGTCCTCCCTTGGAGTGCATAGCTTCTTGGGAGGATGTGTGTGAGAAAGATCGATCCTCTGAAAGGATGTACTTGGGTACATAGTTCCACCCCCCTACCAGCTAGGCATCGATATGCATCACTGGGGATGACCAGAGTGTAAGAAATATGGTTAGAATTATCTCCGCACACATTCATGATGTAAGGGATCTATCATGTAATTTCCCCATTCAATTAATTGCATAGCATGAAAATTCCTTTAATCCTATTAGTTCCCTAGGTTGGGTGGAAACATTGGGAAGTTAATAAGGGAGCTAATAGATGGTGCTTAGACATTAGAAGGAATAAATATTTATTTAATGGAGTTAATTAAATGAATGCAAGTGAAAAATGAAATGGCTATGGAGAATGGAGACTATGGGGCCCACTCAAGCTAGAATTCCTATGTTAAATGGCATACTCCTCTTGCAATCTCGAATCTATGGGAACCCTAATGTTTTTGGATGGATTATAAGGTTAATATACTTGTCCATATACTTCATAGGTTGAATTTGGGATGAATTGCAACTTACATGGGGAGAGGAAGATCCAAATGGGAGTTTCATGGACACTTGTCTAGATTCCCCTTACATTTATGATATCTATGACACCAATGATGGAGATTCTATGATAGTTATGATGCAAGTCATATCTGAAGTGTTACAAAGAGAAAATTCCTATGGCTTGGGTGTAGTGACATGAGATAGCTAGACATAATAAATCAATCCCTTTCCAATATGTAAGAGAAACCAAACATCTAAAACTAAGGGGACTTGAAACATACCTTATTCTGGACAGTTGAAGTAGATTCCCGTTGAGTTTTTTCCAATCCCGCTTGCGCTAGAAATTTTCTCTCAACTACAACAAAAAGTACAAGCATGCTATATAATATGGTGTTAGATCTACTCTAGCATATATAATCAACATTGTATAAGCAATTAAACATATCCATGGATTCAATATTCATTCAAATGCACATTATTGTATAGGAAAAGGTTTTTCTGTTAATGAAATCAAATATTACACAAGTGACAACCTCTATCGGCATGCCTACGAACTAGAGAAACTGAGTCCTCCACCTGGGCCTCCACCACCTCAATCCTCCATCTCTCAATAGCAAGCTTACAAGAAAATTCAATCTTGGGAAGAACACAAAGTGCTTCAAAGGGAGAAATGGATTCATAATCAAGTATATGCAAGCTATGGCAATAATGGACTATAGTTTCATTGTTCTTCAATTCCTCTCTTTCAATGTATCCAAGGGGTTCCATATGTAGCACTCTAAAGGGGTAATGAACGATCAAATCTGAGTGATATTGAGGCATATGGAATGCTAAGAGTCAAGTGGTTTGGACACACATGAAGGAAAACTCCAAAATTATTTGGATTTATGCACACATCCTGAAGTACGAGGGTCTGAGGTTAAAAGTAGCGTGTACATGCGAGTATGGGATTAAAAGTCACGTACATCAATAAACAGGTGTGTTTAGGGATGAACTTGGAAATATAAAATTATAATATCAGTCCATAGGGTTTAAATAATCTGAAGATGGATAGGGAAGGCCATAAATATGTGATCAACCATGTGTGGTAAAATCATCTATAGTAGATGCCCCTTAATGCGTGAGGTCATAGGGGTAATATGATGGCTGAAATATATTATAAATTCCATCCCAAAAGTGAAGTGATGAAGAACCAGGTGGAAGATCCATCCATCCATCAGTATAGTACAATAATAAATCGGTGCATGCAACTGCAAATACATAGAGCAGTCCCCGATACATAAGAGTAGAATGGCCATGAATAGGCATGATATACAAAATGTGACATGTGTGGTCATTTCCAAATAAAATATATAATAGATAAGAATCTCCATGCTGAATATATACAATGGATCTAGATCTCCATAGAAGATGAAGATACATAATGGATCAAGATCTCCATAATGGCTGAAGATATTTGACATACATTGGAATCAAATCATGAGAGCTGAAATCTCATGAACATTGGCACAATCAAGGAGGTAGCATATGTGGAATGACACCAAGCTGGAAAGTCTTCTACACAAACCGCTATGAGTACATGTCCTACTATGTGAATAGAGGTGTCGAGGTTGAACATAGTAGTCCATTGTTTGACTACCAGTCATTGATGTAGACCATTAACAGATGCGAAATCACCCACCGATAATGAAAATGGGAATCAAGGTACTGGAGTGCAATCTAACAAGTGTGTTGGGTGTTAAAATACCTAGATTAATACCAAAATGTTTGGATGTGTTCTGTTATCTTAAATACACATAATATTTAATTATCAATCGAGGTTGGTAGGATTAGAGTTGCTACAAAATATATGCGAAGCTATAGGGGTTCCTAGTGCATTATAGAAATAATTTAATAATCAAAAGATTGAAAAATATTCAAAATGAAAAACAGAGTCAAACTCCTAATAATTTAATTATTAATATGATTAAAGCAAAACATCATACTAGGATAATATTAGACTACTCATTAATTAAATCTTCTTCTTCTTAATCTAAGAATGGGAAAACTTTCATAAACAACTTCAAAAAAACTGAGAAAGGTTTAATTTATGAATAAGTAGAAAAATAAATAAATAAGCAACTAGAAAACTTAATAAAGAAAACTTTAATAAAAGCAAGTAGAAAACTCAATGAAGATAATTTTAAGTTATTTTCTACAAGTCTTTTCAATAATAACACACTGAAAGGAATAGGTCTTATTACTATGATAAATTGACAAGGTACTAGTATACTAGCAATTAACACACCTAACCCTAAGAATCCATATACAAAAAATAAATCAAACATAATTTCAAAATATTACAGCAGTATTAAAGAAGAAAATCGGAAACCAAAAGAAACAAAATCACAACGCATAATTCAAAGCATGGGTTGGAAAGAGAAAACTAAGGATAAAACTTAGTAAATAATTTAAACAATCTAATCTAGAGTTCAAATAAAAACATAATCATTATCTAATGACTACAATCAAAGCATAATAAAAAAATCCAAAGAAACAGAACTAAAAATAGGTTTAAAAATAAACTAAGAATACTAAAGGTCAGATGGAAGGTTGGACAATAGTTTGGAAGGAAGGTCTGAATGACAGTCCAATCACACATTCCGAATGAGAGGCTGTATACAGAAAATAATTAAAACAGACCTAAATGATTTAATTATCAGCTGATTTTGTGCATATGAAAACAAAATGCATAAAGGACAAGAATTAAACCTAATTAATAATTTAAAACAATTAAAAGACTTCTAATACTAATCTATGCTTTGGAAAGATTATTTCTATTATAAAATAAAATAAACTGAAACATAGCTGAACTAATTGACAGTTTAAACAAAAACAAGCAAAACTAATCTACAACTACAAATTAAACCTAAGACTAACTAGGTTTTATCTAATTGCAAACATACCATTAATCATTTAACTAAAAAGAAAGCTAAAAACAAACTACATATGGCCGGTAGTTTTAATTCTATAAGCAAAAACTACATTAACAACATAATGTAAATTACATTAACTACAACAAATACATGTTACAAAAAATAGAAAAACAAATATAAACAATACTACTTATCTGTGATGAAGAGATAACAAAAATTCATACGGAGTAGAAACCATGACTTGTCGAGGGCCCCCCTCAACAACCACAGGTAATGCTTGGCGAATACTTTCATACATAGCCATAAACAACAAGACATAGAGCTTCTATTAAAAATAAGGAACAAAGTTACAATATTCTTATCTCAAAACAGACTAACTATCTACCTAATGGATTGATCAATCCCCTATATTTATGCATAGAGTTGTTTATATACACACTATTTCAAGAGATTGAGCAAGTCGACCCTTTAGTGGTCGGTTGCTCTTCTAAATTTAGTCAATCATAAAAGGAAATAATAAATCTCAGGACAACGCATAGGCATATCCCTTGTTTGTCGTAAGTTTGGTATTCTTCAATGTGAACGTGGAATGCAGGCTCTCTTCAGCGTGAGTAGGGTGTCGTGGTGGTGTAACTAATCCTCCTTTAGCGTGACTGGTGGAGTGGTGTTGGTCACAGGAAATGTACACGATGGGTCTTCTAGAACACAGGTCCTTCATTAGCGTGTATGATTTAGCATGCAGCCCCTTCCTTAGCGCAACTGATGGTGTGGTTTCAAATGGAGGAGAGCACAGAGTGGGCTTCTAGAACACAGGTTGTTCCATTCTCCAAAGCACGTAGACTGGTCGCAATTCGACATTTAAGCAGAGGAGGCCACAACCGATCATTCTATACTGGATATGTTCCATCTTCTGAATGCATGGATGACAAGCACCATGATGGAAATCTTAGGATGAGATCCTATTCAATCATCAAACACATGGGTAGCAGGCCATTTGCAGAACTGTTTCAACATTAAATTCCTGAAATCGGTAATGGACAGCGCGCAACCTAATTAACGAGCTGGGCGGAAAGCTGGAAGGTGAGCTGGAAGATGAGTTGGACATCAATTGCATAGATCAGGATGAATAAAAAGCTGAATGTGTTTTGTTTATAAATTCACCCAATCATACTACATAACCTGCAAACAAATACACATATTAATTAATATATCGAATATGCTTTAAATAATATAGATTTGAGTTAATAAAATCATAAAAATGATATTAATAACTAAAGTTGAATAAACATTAGATTTTTCTTACCTTGTGATAAATAACGATTTGTATGACATAAAATACACAAAAGATAATAAAATATGCATTTAAATGTGTTATTTTAACGCCAAAAATAATAACAAAATGAGGCTCAACATTCACCCAAACCAGAGAAATGCCAAGTTCCACTAACCAAATAAAAATATAAGAGATCATACTATCAAAGCGGACTTTAAAATGTGAGATAGCAACAGGCATATGCATGAATGAGTGAGTTCATAAAGTTTATAATTGGTTCACCCATGTCCAAAGTAAAACTTTGGACAGTTTGAACATATGACACAAAAGGTATAATTTACATTTATGATAAGATTGATCAATAAGAAAATCAGTCATTTGATAGTTTACATACATAATTGAGTAAAAGGATAGGGTTACTAATAGTGAAGTGACGACTAAAAAACTTTTAAGGTCAAAGAATTCTCATGGAGGTAAAAACTATTTACCAAAAAAAAAATTGGTTAGCAAATTTTATTCATAAGTGCTATAATATCACCAAGTTTAGATAGTCATGTGGTATTTCATTTGGATTATCCTTCGATCCTTCATATAGTCCTCCATATTGATCTTCTGTAAAAATATACTTCATGCTATAACCAAGTTCCATTGCTAATTTATCTTGAAAAACACTTATCATTTCGTCAGAGAAAATATATCTGTCATAAATAATAAAAATAAAAACATTCTATTTTTTCCTAATCCTCCCCCCCAAACCAAAGGTATGGCGTGTCCTCAAGCCATGAAAAAGAAGATTCGATTGTTCCATATAAAAAGAGTCCTATCATGCTATTTTATTATTTTGTAAAAAGAAAAACTAACTAGTAAATGGAAATGATTCAGATATGTATATGCGTGAAAAATGTAACAGTGCTTAGAAATACCACTTAAATATTTATAAGAGAATTGAAAGCATGACAAAGGAAAAGCTAGTCATCCATGCCTTAATTTAAGGTTATCTTGTCATCGTAAGATATTTTAAGTTTACCTCGGAGTGTGTGATATTTTATAGCTATGGGTCCCATTGCTAGGATAATGACATCCTAGGTATTTGTGGAATGAGATGTCTAGGTCCAATCCCAACTTACAGCGATTCTCAAATGACATTAAAAACAACCGTCCTTAAAATAAAATTTGAAAAATTTTCTTCATATTTATCATTATTCTCCAAATCATGTGGATAGTAGTACATTAACCATATCCCTTTTTACCCAATATTGCCCTGCTGCCAGCAGGCCTATTCAGTACCTCGACGATTTTATCTTGGTACCATGGAAGCATAGTCCCGCTGCCAGTGATCCTGTTCAGTACACCAACTGGTTTACTTGCATTTATTGAGCTTCCTTGTTTTAAGTTTTTACTTAGCATTGACCCGCTGCCAGTAGGCCTATTCAATACCCCGACAGGTTTACCTTGTATAATGATATTAAGTATATGGAAGCCGATTGGTACTAGAGCATGCTAAGCCTTGCTAAAACACATAATTCAAATTTGTAAAAACTCATAAGTAATTTTCATAATGGACTTAATCATAATTCATGTCAAAAGAGAATAACTTAAATAAATAATGTTCCCCACAGGCAAAAATTCCATCTAATATCGAGTTATCACACAAAGATACTCAAGAGACAAGTTTTGATAATATGGATATAATGAACTAGTAATCGATAGGTATAAGGTGAGATTCGAAAAAGATAATAATAAGGGTAAGTCTTATCGCGCAACTGTTTAAAATAGAAAATCAAAGATATACATGTCTGAATCAAAATACCAAAAACTTTTTGAATCATAAAAGGAACGGTTAAGAATGATATACACATACTTGTTTTTAATTATCACTATAAGCTGCAATTTTTAAGAAAGGTTTAAGATATCTTACGATCATAAATTGTCTTTCAGATAATACTCCATGAGCTGCTTATAGGTAAAATACTTATAATCAAACTGCAAAACCACTTGTTAAATGATTCAAATTTATTTATAAAAACATATATAAGATTATAGAAAGAAAAAGAGTAACTTTTATTTATTTAATAAAACAAAAATATATTTACATACTATCCTATTATACTAAAAAAAATAAAACAATTCAAGTATATGAATTCTTCCAATGTAACCATGTTCGAAGCAAAATTAGAAATGTAACTTTATCCATGTATATAAAAAAATTATTACAATGATTACCAGGATATGAAGAATCAACCAAGCTGTTTGATTTAGCAGCAATAAACATTGAATAAGAGGATGGTACCACGGCTTGATTTCCTCTTTAAACCATATTTCAATGTGACTTATGTATTCTATGTTTTCTTCTTCATTTGTTATGTCACGAGATCTTTCATTGAAATCTAGGATGTATAAAGAATCTAAGCTTGGTGACGAGGAATATTCAGGTTCGAATGTCTTTCCCTCATCAAATGAGAGGCATTCTAGGTTAATCTTGTCTTTTTGTGGAAAATGCCAAGTAGAAACTTCACTTTCTTTCATAGTTTCTACAATCCCTTGATCTATAACCTCTCCAAATCTTGTATGAATTTCTTGCAATAATGTTGGTGAGGTAGGTAAGGTGGGTAAATGTTCTATTTCAACATTGTAAGCATATTGTACTGCTTTATTGTTGTTAGAATGTGGGATGAATTGAACAGGAATGTGCGTAGAGCATATAGGAGGTTTATGAGAAGGTAATTGTGGCAGGTGTAATTGGATAGCTTGTGTGGTTGATCCTACCTGGAAAATGGGATATTGTTCAAAATATTTTAGAATAGGAAGTGTTGCATCATAAGAGAGAGTATCCCTATGATCATCAGATCAGACAAGAAGGATTTGTGAACAAGGTTGACAGGGGTTAAGATGATTTTGAGAAGAGGATATATTTTTACTAATCTTGAATTTTCCTCTTGAATACCTTCTACATAATTCACAAACATTATCATATGATAACTGAAATACGTCACCTGCTCCCATCAGACTTAAAATTTCTAAATATTCACTTTTTATGCCTTTGAGTAAAAGTCTTTTCAAGGTATCCTTTCCTGACTGTCTTACTTTTGATCTTTGAAGGTTGTATTGAAAGTGTTCGACATAATTTTCCAAAGTTTCTTCTTCTCCATGTGTTATTTCAAAGATGTCCTCATTGACCCTGAAATAATCTTGGTATCTTTTCAAGAACATATATTTCATGTCTTCCCAAGTTTGAATGCAATTCCCACCTAAGCTCATGAACCATCGAAGGGATGCTCCTTTCAGAGTAAGAGGGAAAAAATTCAGGGTTTGAACATTATATGCTCTACAAAGTATTTTCAATTGAAATAAAAATTCATCAGGGTCTTCATTCTCTAGCCTGTGAAAATTTGGAAAAATGGATGGGGGGACGTACTGTATTTGTGCCACTCCTCCTAGATATCTAATAGGGAATTCAAAGGTAACAACTTCCTCATCGTTCTTTTCTACCATATCTTCCCACAATATGAATAGTTTTTCATATGTTATATTAAATCTCTCCTTTTAAATGTTCCTGTTAGTTTGTTAGCAGGATGGGTGGCACTTACAACACCACTAAGTGATTAAGTGATTTAATTGTAAAATAAGTCCTACACTCGCATATGAGTAAATTGTACAAAATTAAATTATTGAAAAGCATACATACATCAAATTGAACTTATGAAAAAGTAAACTATCTATGTCTATGAAAAGAAAAATACGCTTAATGAAAATAAATCAAACTTTGCATAAAGTGAACACACTTGTGGGAAAAAGGAACAACAAGGCTTTGGGGAGACCCACTAAAGTGGATGCATCAGACTATCACACTATGGAAATTCCGTAGTGAAGTCGTCTTTGCATCTTACCGTTTCCTCTTCCCCCTTGCTGTGTAATGTAAAGGAAACCTATCTATCCTTATATATCTAGACTCTGTTCATGAAAAACTAAAATAAAGGAGAACCTAGACTACTGCTACTCACTAAACTTCATAAGCAAATTTTTTTTTCTACCTTATAGAACAACTCCCTGGCAACAACGCCAAAATGTTGGGTGTTAAAATACCTAGATTAATACCAAAATGTTTGGATGTGTTCTATTATCTTAAATACACCTAATATTTAATTATCGACCGGGGTTGGTAGGCTTAGAGTTGCTACAAAATATATGCGAAGGTAGAGGGGTTACTAGGGCGTTGTAGAAATACTTTAATAAACAAAAGATTGAAAAATATTCAAAATGAAAAACCGAGTCAAACTCCTAATAATTTAATTATTAATATGATTAAAGCAAGACATCATACTAGGATAATATCAGAGTACTCATTAATTAACTCTTCTTCTTCTTAATCTAAGAATGGGAAAACTTTCATAAACAACTTCAAAAAAACTGAGAAAGGTCTAATTTATGAATAAGTAGAAAAGTAAATAAATAAGCAACTAGAAAACTTAATAAAGAAAACTTTAATAAAAGCAATTAGAAAACTCAATGAAGATAATTTTAAGTTCTTTTCTACAAGTGTTTTCAATAATCGCACAGTGAAAGGAATAGGTCTTATTACTATGATAAATTGACGAGGTACTAGTATACTAGCAATTAGCACACCTAACCCTAAAAATCCATATACAAAGAAATAAATCAAACATAATTTCAAAATATTACAGCACTATTAAAGAAGAAAATTGGAAACCAAAAGAAACAAAATCACAACGCATAATTCAAAGCATGAGTTGGAAAGAGACAACTAAGGATAAAACTTAGTAAATACTTTAAACAATCTAATCTATAGTTCAAATAAAAAAATAATCATTATCTAATGACTACAATCAGAGCATAATAAAAAATCCAAAGAAATAGAATTGAAAACAAGTTTAAAAATAAACTAAGAACACTAAAGGTCGGATGGAAGGATGGACATCAATCTCAAAGGAAGCTCCGAATGACAGTCCAATCACATAGTCTGAATGAGAGGCTGTATACAGAAAATAATAAAAGCAGACCTAAATGATTTAATTATCAGTTGATTTTGTGCATATGAAAACATGCCAGCATAAAGGACAAGAATTAAACCTAATTAATAATTCAAAATAATTAAAAGACTTCTAATACTAGTCTATGCTTTGGAAATATTATTTCTATTATAAAATAAAACAAAATGAAACATAGCTGAACTAATTGACAGTTTAAACAAAAACCAACAAAACTAATCTACAACTATAAATTAAACCTAATATTGACTAGGTTTTATTTAATTGCAAACATACCATTAAGCATTTAACTAAAAAGAAAGCTAAAAACAAACTACATATGACCAGTAGTTTTAATTCTATAAGCAAAAACTACATTAACTACAACAAATACATGTTACAAAAAAAGAAAAACAAATATAAAGAATACTACTTATCTGTGATGAAGAGATATCAAAAACTCATACGAAATAGAAACCATGAATTGTCAAGGGGACCTCTCAGTAACCACAAGTAATGCCTGGTGAATAATTTCACACACAGTCATAAACAACAAGGCGTAGAGCTTCTATTAAAAAGAAGGAACAAAGTTACAATCTTCTTCTCTCAAAACAGACTAACTATCTACCTAATAGATTGACCAATCCCCTATCTTTCTATATAGAGGTGTTTATATACACATTGTTTCAAGAGATTTAGCAAGTTGACCCTTTAGTGGTCGACTGCTCTTCTAAATTTAGTAAATCATTAAAGGCAGTAATAAATCTTAGGCCAATGCATAGGCATATCCCTTCTTTGGTGTAAGTATGGTATTCTTCAATGTGAATGTGGCATGCAAGATCTCTTCAGCATGAGTAGGGAGTCATGGTGGTGTAACTACTCCTCCTTTAGTATGACTAGTGGAGTGGTGTTGGTCACAGATGATGTACACGATGGGTCTTCCAGAACATAGGTCCTTCATCAGTGTGTATGATGTAGCATGCAACCCCTTCCTTAGCACAACTGATAGTGTGGTGTCGAATCGAGGAGAGCACGGAGTGGGATTCTAGAATGTAGGTAATTCCATTCTCCAAATCACGCAGACTGGTAACAATTGGGCATTTAAGGAGAGGAGGCCACGACCAATTCTTATAGACTAGAGATGTTCCATCCTCTAAACCCGTGGATGACAGGCAGCGTGATGGCGATCTTAGGTTGAGATCCTTTTCAATAATCAAACACGTGGGTAGCAGGCCATTTGTATAACTATTTCAACATTAAATGCCTGAAATCGGTTATGGACAGCGCGTAGACTTATTAACGAGCTGGGCAGAAAGCTAGAAGGTGAGTTGGAAGATGAGCTAGATAGTGGTTGCGCAGATCGGGCTGAATGGCAAGCTGAATGTGTTTTATTTATAAATTTGCCTAATCATACTACATAACCTACAAATAATACACATGTTAATTAATATATCGAATATGTTTTAAATAATATAGATTTGAGTTAATAAAATCATAAAAATGATATTAATAACTAAAGTTGAATAAACATTAGATTTGTTCTTACCTTGTGTTGAATAGCGATATGTATGACATAAAATACATGAAAGATAATAAAATATGCGTGTAAATGTGTTATTTTAATGCTAAAAATGATAACAAAATGAGGCTCAACAAAGTGTGAATAGTTGTGTTGAGGTTGAACAGTTGGAATAATCCATCAATTAGGGAACATTTATGTATTCCCAAATGTAACACCCCAGTTTTGACCCCGTTTGCATTAAAATGTATATGATGTATATATTGTAATTAATCGTGGTGTGGAGCTAAAAGAAAAAATCCCCACCATCGATTTTATTGTGTTATGTTCCGGTGATTAAAATAATTACTGATGGTATATCATGCTATCCAACACATATTAAATTTGGCATCATGTAAACATGCATTTTAATTAAAATAAAACTCAACTGGCTATGTTAATGCAGCCATAATGAAAAGGGCATGATTTTCCTAAGGATAAGGATGGGAATTATTTAACCTTTGGGACTATTTGGGAAAAACTAAGTGTCAATTGATGAACCCGTTTAGTTGTCACCCACCTTTTTGTCTTACTCACCTTTCCTTGTCCCATTCAAATACCAAATTAAACCCTCTTATGTTAGTTGGGGAAGTTATTGCATGGACTATGGTGTGTGGCAGGACTGTCAGTCCTTTCCCACATGCACACTCCACCAGGGATCCATTCCTCCTCAGGTGGTTAGGAAGAGAAAAATGACCCCCATTCTTCCATTTTGCCATTCTCACATAAAGACAACTATTTTTCTCTCCTCACGCATAGGTTTTGGGATTTTTCTCATGCAGAGAACTAGGAGAGTTGCCTTATGTTCACAATTTTCCTATGTGTAAGTCTGATTTTGTATTTTGTTGTGTGAAGTCACTTTGCAGGTTTTGTGGTTCTGTGTATACGAATCCAACTCCATGCTGAAAGTATGTTACGTCTGATTCCTTTCCTGATTAGGCCATGTCTTTCCCATTGTTTCAGTGGAGGAATTGTGGTTGACGCTTTCCCCACGAGTATGGATTGTTTCTAAGTTGTTTTGGCCACGTTAGGGCCAAGAAAAACTCTAGGATTGTCTTTCTCAGTCTGAGCTGGGTATCACCATTCTAGCTGCAGTGATGTTTCCCCTTTTTCTTCCCCAAGGTTGAGAATTGCCCAATTTTTCTAAGTGTATGCAGTGGTTGGCCTTTGGATAGTTTTGAGTGGGAATGAAGGTTTGGTCTACTTGATAAACTTGGTGTGCTCGAGAGCCTCATAGACAGAGCTAGAGTGATGGATTTCTTCTCCACACCTCCTGAATAGCACTAGAAGGGAAGTCAGGGCCTGAGGGACAGTGCAGCAGAGAAGGGACCGATTCCTTGTGTTGGGTGTGTGTGGGTGTCCTAGAAGTTAGGATAGTTCTGGTGCAGGTGTCCTTAGCTCTTTAGTGAGCCCACCAGCTTAGAAGTCATCTTTTTCTAGCTCCCCGATAGCCTGATAAACTCAACTGTTTTGGCTTGGATGAATTTTGTGGCATCCTTGGCTATGTGTGAGCCTCCTTAGTTTCCTTATTCCTTGTGGGAATCATGCTCGGCTAAGGGGTGGTAGTGTTTATGAGAGATTAAGGAGCACAGTGGCCTACAATTGGGTGAAAGGTTACATCGACATAGATGGCTGCAGAACGATTTTGTTCATAAGATAAGTATTCTTGTCTATTTCATCTCTGCAATTGTATTTGATGTTTAATGAAAATGATGAACATGATAAATGCTTGAATGTATGGTTTTGCTTCCACTGTATGGTAATAATGTATGCATGTTTTACTTCAATGCATTTCTATATTTATCATTCTATGTTCATGGGGATGGTTTCCTGGATAGATAGTATGTCAGTAGAGTCCTCTTCGCCTGTCAGAGGGTTGGGGACATTACACCAAAACTGTCGATGGCGAGAGAATCTACCACTGATGAATGTAAGTCTCAAGGAACTCAAATGAATCTAGACTCCTATCCCAGAATACATGATCTAAAGTCGATGGGATGGAATCCACTGGAAGAAGGGAACTAAGGCATCCCCTATCAACCAACATGAGGTACTCTATAACGCTATATAATGTGGAAGAACTCGAACAAGATGTGCACAAACTAGTAACAATATCGGGGATTTCCAACATGCAAAGTCAAGAAAAATGAGGAATGGCCGACTCATGCTTCAACTTCCTTTGAACAATATCATAAAGGAAAATGGTGACTGAAGGTAGGCAGCATGCACTCAATATGCAAACTAGGACATCTTTGTGACACATGAGGCATCAAGAGAGGCTCCATAGGGACTGGAAGCTTAACTAGTTGATGGAGATAAAATTAGAGTAACGAGTCCAGATCCTAAGGTAAAAATAATAAATCAACCAACGAATGTGATATACAGTGCTCTGTTCAAAGGAAACACGACTCAACTGTTGCCAAAGATAATATATTTTCCTATTTGGCTTTTTGGTTTTTTTATTTTTTTTGTTTTTTTTATATATGAAATCAAAAGACATGTTTTTGGTGTGATGAAACATAGTGATACTCTCTCATGTATATGTAGATGTAGGATCATGATGTCTAGACGGATTTCCTCTTCATCGACGAAGGGGAAGAGGTGATGAGATCATGGGTGCAGATGTGGAGCGAACGCTCTAGAGCATTCAAATGAAATTTGTTCGATTGACACAGAGAGTACCCATGGCAGAAGTTGAGGAAATTCCTGAGGCCATGTAGTGCCAGGTGGTTAGAGTACCATGAGAATGGGTTCAATTGTTTTTCTGGCTATTTAGAGCCATGGTGCACTACCATGATGGACACCCTCCTCCACCTCAGGCTTAGAGGCTTGCGTGTATATTTTTTGTATGACTATGTAGTATATTTTTGTAACTCGAAAGCCCCAATTTTGTATATTACACTTATGTATTATGACGACACCTATTTTGAACTTAATGAAAAATATTTATGATGATCTATTATTATTATATTTGCATGTGTAAAATGTGTTTGTGAAATGCTTATGATCTGTGAAACAAATGCCAATCTAGTACATAGTCAGCATATGAATCAATAACTTGATTACAATTTATTGGAACATGAATGTATGTTATACTCTCAAATTCCCATTCTAGAAATCTAACACACAAGAATCTTTGTAATAATGTCGGATCCCTAATACGATACAAGCCATTAAGTTGTGAAACCACTAACCGCAAATCAATAAGTACCTCAAGAGAATGAACACCGTGTGAAATGGCATCATGCAATAACTCAATAATGACACTATATTCAGCAACATTGTTTGATGAATGCCATAAACATATGCCTCTTAAAGACAATACTTGACCTGTAGGAGTATAGATCACCCAAGCAGTCGAAGCTGAGTTTTGAGTGTGGCAGCTAGAACCATCAGCAAATCCTATGTAAATGGAAGACTCCATCAACATATTCTATAAAAAACAAAAGATAATCAACAAACCCAATCACCATAAGAAAACCTATCTATGCAATGAAAAACTATACAATATTATACAAAAATCAGCCCTGGTTGAATATCATGCATAATATTTTTTGAGATAGATCCCATTTATGGGCCCCACCAAGGCTGTCCCTTCATAACAAACTAGATCATAGGATCCTTTCTCTAATACATGCTTAACCATGTAAGGAACATGCCAGATGGGATTAAACTTTACTACCCCCAAGGGTTCCTTAGCATGATCCCACAAAAGGACCAAGTCACCTTCACTAAACCTCCTAGGATGGATAGAATTATCATACTGGACCTTAATGTGACATGTGTTAACCTCAAGATCCACTAAGGCATCTCAGCGCTACTCATCAAGCTACTCTAAGTGGACCAAACGCTCTTCCAATGTGGTAGTCTCCAGTAAGATCTTCAAAACTAGCTTCAAAGAAGGGATTTTGCATTCAACTGGTAATACTGACTCCACCCCATGCACAAGCTAATAAGGATAAAAACTGGTGGTAGTCTTGACCGCATTTCTATAGGCCCACAAATTAGGATACAACATGATATGCCAATTATTCTTGCTCCGTGCAATGGTTCGTTTTAGAATGGACTTAAGTGACTTGCTCACTGCTTCAACCTATCCATTTGCTTGAGGGTAATAAGAAGAGGATTGTTCTTTCTTATATCCTAAATTGGAAGCCAACTCTTTCATCATTTTATTCTGAGAGTGCCTACCATGGTCAGTGACAATATCTCTTGGAATGCCAAACTAGGTGATAATCTAGTTAAATAGGAAATTTGCAGCTGTTTCACCATCATATTTAACTATGGGAATAACCTCTACCCATTTTGTGAAGTAATCAATAGCCACAATAATATGATGGTGCCCCCCTGCTGAAGCTGGGTTGCAATCCATAAAATCAAGCCCCCACTTGCTGAAGGGACCAGTGGTGATAATAGGATGAAAAGGGGAGGGACATGAGTACATATTACGTGCAAACAACTAGAAAGGGTGGAACTTTTTTACCATATTAATGCAATATTTAAATATGGATGCCCAAAATTAGCCCGCTCTTAAGATTTTTTGGGTTGTAGAAAGCCCAAATAAATGACCACCACACGCCCCTCTGTGGAAATCATTAAGCATGACCTCAGCCTCATCATGAGTTAAACAACGATGTAAAATGGAATCCACCCCATGTTGGTACAAAGTATCATCAACTATGAGGTAGTTCTTCCCTACGTGAGGTAGTCGTCACCGCTCATCCCGTGAGAGGTGAGTAGGGACCTTCAATGTTTGCAAATACACAATAATATCCTCATACCAAGGGTTCGTAGTTGAGATGAGGAATATATTCTCATCGGAAAAAGAATCCTCATAAACCTCCTCTTCATCCAAATTTGGGAAATCTGATATGAGCTCATTAAAAATTAACGATTTCTTTGATTTCACCAAAATGAACTTGAGATCAAACTCTTGAAAAGTCACAATCCATTTATTATACTTTCCCCCAGTCATCCTTCTAGTGAGGATGAACCGAAATGGATTGATGTGATCTACGGCCAAAGTTTGACGAAGAAGAATGTAATGTCTCAAACCCTGAACTCCATGAACGGTGGCTAAGGCTAGCTTCTCCACATGGGAATAACAAGGTTACACATCAATAAGGTTTCAAATCATATGATATATGACATGCTCATGGAGCTTCTCATCCTCTTGAACCAATACCATACCAACCGTCTCCTGAGACGTGGCCACATAAATAAAAAATCCATGACTATTGTCTGGTCAACTAAGCACAGGGGCCATTGCTAAGGATTTCTTAAGAGAATCAAAAGACTACTGGGCTCACTCATCCTAGTAAAAAGGGGAGTCCTTCTTCAACAAATGAATGAAGCCTTTAGTCAAGTTGCAAAGATTTACCACGAACCTTCGAAGAAGTTCTCCATACCTTGTAAACACTGAAGGTGTCGAATGTTATGTGGGGGATAAAATTGAAGTATTTCCTCAACCTTCAAGGGATCAAATATAATACCCTCCCTAGATACGATGAATCCTAGTAAACGACCAACTTTCATGCAAAATATGCACTTATTAGGATTTAGATGAACTTGATAATGAAAACATATTTCAAACACTAATCGCAAATTGTAAGGATGATGCACTCTCAAATGAGAGTGAGCAGCTAGATCATCCAAGTACACTTCAATAATATTTTTAAGATCGTGATAGATCAAGGCCATGGACTGGTGAAACGTAGCTCTGACGTTTTTAAGGCTGAACGGCATCTTTCGATATGCAAAAGTTCCCCAAGGAAAAATAAATGCAGTCTTGTGTTGATCCTCGGGTTTAATTTGTATCTGATTATATCCAGAAAATCCATCCATAAAATAAAATACCTCACTTCCCACACACTCATCCAAAATTTGATCAATAAATGGTGTAGGGAAGTTATCTATATGGTAGGATTGATTTAAATCATGAAAATCAGTGCATATTCGGATTGGTCCCTGCTTCTTATCGACCCGAATGGGATTTGAAACTCACTCTGTTAAGGAAACGGGATAGATAAAACTAGCTTTGAGAAGTTTCTTTATCTCTACTTTAATAGAGGGTGCTTTCCTAGGATTCACGGCACACAAACATTGTCAAACCGATTTTGCATCTGGATAGGTCTTGATTTTATGTTCAACAATACGAGGGTCTATACCCAGAATTTATTCGTATGACCAAGAGAAAACATCACAAAACTCCTTAAATAGCTCGGTATACTCCTTAATCTCATTGGGGAAACAATCCACCCAAATGTAAACATTCTCAATCTTACCAGGATCATGAGAAATGTTGATAGGAAACATTGGTGACATGCTATCCATGTTCCCTTCGGCAATATGACTAGGAGAACTTAATGGTACCACAAGGAAACCAAATTTCTCTCTTATAATTTCCCTAAAGTCATCACACTCTAAGAAATCAAGATTAGGAGAGAAATATGATCTATGTTGCAACTCTTCCCAAGGTTGTTCAATCCTAGACATGGCCTCAATAATAGCTTCATTTGACGAAAAAACATCATCAAGTAAGTCTTGAGAGTGAGATGACTCTACTTCCCATGAAGGAAACACATAAGGGTCCTCCTCCTCTGTCCACAAAGAGGAAGGAATATGCTCTACAACATGATAAAGATTCACTCGATATGCCACCGTTGTTGCAAGAAATGACACGTCTATATCGACAGGCATACTCGAAGTACTGGGTGAAGGAAGAATCCAAGGATCCTCCATATGAGTAGTGTGAAAGGATACCTAATTCGATGAGGATGAATCCGCAAAAATACTAGACCCAATCATAAGAATGGGTGCAAGACAATTAAAGGTTCCCATGAGAGAAGGATACATGCCCACATCCACATTCTTAGTTTCCGGTTGAGAATGATTGATAATTAGGATAGAATCTCCCGCTGATGCGTTTACACTCAGATTCTAGAAATATTTTTTATCAATAGTAATGATCTTCCAATTCAAAAGAAAACAAACCACTCAGAACAGGGAAGAGGATACAACTTTCATATAGTACATCAAGTTCCTACCCAGCAAAATATTGTAGTCAAGGGGTGCATCAACCACCATGACCTCGATCACGACAATATTCCCTCCCAATTAGACCTCTAGAGAAGGAAGTGTACCATGCGTCCAAAACAAAATTCCATCGAAAGAAGTCAACATGTTGGTATACTGAGACAATGTGGGAGAACCTAAGCCCTTCCAACAAGCTAAACACATCACGGAAGTGACAACGCCTTCGTCAATAATAGTACGCATGATGGTATTGTTGAGACACTCTACATGAATTAAAAGAGACACCTAGTAAAGAAAGTGAGGTTGGATTCCATGAGTTTAAAATTTTATCGTGGAAGAAGAGCTATCATCACTAACCCCAATAGTAGACAACAAGGCCTTTCTCTGTGAAGGACAAGTCTGAAGCACTTCTAATGTAGACATTGCATAAGGAGTCTGGCCCAAATCCTTGACAATTGAACAAATCTGGGCGGCTTGAGCATTAGGATTGTGCCCTGAGTGCTTCAAGACTCCGTTAGGAATGTGAGGTGGAGCTTCAGGCTTATCCATAGGATTTTCAATTCGCAAAGAGCTCTCGGGTGGAGCAGGTTCTTTCCCAAGGTCATATTGTGATGAACCGTAGTCTTTTTCATGTGTCACAACAATTGTATCATTCACCATGTTGATGAAACCATGACCACTAGCGGCCTCCGGTGGGTTTTGAGTTCCACCAGACTCACAACTAGGATCAATGGTCCTCAATTTCATATTTTGATTATTAGGTAAATGATTAGTAAACAAAGTTGGCCCATGTGCTATGAACGTTGAGGCGTCCTCCATAAAACGTCACAATTTTGTTATGGAGAGAAACTTCCTATGGCTTGGGGAGTACCACAATAGACAACTAGACATGAGAAATCAATCCCTTCCTAATATGCAAAAGAAACCAAACATCTAACACTAAGGGACCTCGAATCATACCTTATTCCGGACAACTAAAGTAGATCCTCATTGAGATTTTTTCAATCCTTGTGCTAGCAATTTTCTCTCAACAATAGAAAACAAGACAAGCATGCTATATAATATGGTGTTAGATCTACTCTAGCATATATGATCAACAATGTATAAGAAATTAAACATATCCATAGATTCAATATTCATTCAAATGCACATTTATGGATAGGAAAAGATATTTCTATTAGTCAAATAAAATATTACACAAGTGAAGACCTCTATCGGCATGTCTACGAACTGGAGAAACTACATCCTCCACCTGGGCCTACACCACCTCAATCCTCCATCTCTCGATAGAAATATCACTAGAAAATGCAATCTTGGGAAGAACAAAAAGTGTTCCAAAGGGACAAAGGGATGCAGACTCAAGTATATGCAATCTATGGAAACAATGGACTATAGTTTCGTTTCTCTTCAATTCCTCTCTTTCAATGTATCCAAGGGGTTCCTTATATAGCACTCCAAAGGGGTAATGGAGGGTCAAATACAAGTGATCATGAGGCATATGGAAGGACAAGAGTCAAGTGGTTTAGACACACATGGTTTATCATATATTTAAGGCCTTCCCTGTCCCTTTGTAGACTCTTTAGACCCTATGGACTAATATTATACTTTAATGTTTCCAAGTTCATCCCTAAAAACACCTATTTATTGTTATACATGACTTTTAATCCCATAATCATGTGTATATGATATAATATGGTGTTAGATATACTCTATTAGATATAACCAACAATGTATAAGAAATTAAACATATCCATGGATTCAATATTCATTCAAATGCACATTATTGGATAGGAAAATATATTTCTATTAATCAAATCAAAGATTACACAAGTGAAAACCTCTGTCAGCACGTCTACGAATAGGAGAAACTGATTCCTCCACCTGAGCTTCCACCACCTCAATTCTCCATTTCTTGATAGCGAGCTCACAAGAAAAGGAAAACTTGGGAAGAACACAAAGTGTTGCAAAGGGACAAAGGGATGCAAAATCAAGTATATGCAAGCGATGGAAATAATGGACTATAGTTTCCTTTCTCTTGAATTCCTCTCTCTCAATGTATACAAGGGTTTCCTTATATAGCACTTCAAAGGGTTAATGGTGGGTCAAATCTGAGTGATCTTGATGCATATGGAAGACCAACAGTCAATTGGTTTCGAGACACATGAAGGAAAACTCGAAATGTATTTGGATTTATGCACACATCCTGATGTACATGAGTTTGAGGTTAAAATTTGCGTGTACATGTGAGTATGGGATTAAAATTCATGTACAACAATAAATAGGTGTTTTTAGGGATGCACTTGGAAACATCAAAGCATAATATCAGTCCATAGGGTCTAAAGAGTCTACATAGGGATAGCGAAGGCCATAAATATGTGATCAACCATGTGTGTTAAAATCAGCCATAACATGAAGGCTGAAATATGACATATCTAACATGTCATGCCTGAATAGAGAATCTTACAGGGCACTCATAGAGTTTGGAG
Source organism: Pseudotsuga menziesii (assembly GCA_001517045.1). Classification (NCBI taxonomy): domain Eukaryota; kingdom Viridiplantae; phylum Streptophyta; class Pinopsida; order Pinales; family Pinaceae; genus Pseudotsuga; species Pseudotsuga menziesii. The sequence goes on along the minus strand of LPNX010242100.1, from coordinate 187,138 downwards.
AAGGCCAATAGGCTCCTACTTGAACTTGGGGGAACAGGGAAGGCGAAGAGAGAGGCCACATGGCATAGCATGAGAAGCCACACCAATTTGACTTTATTTGGTTTATGGATGGATTTGGAACCTTAGAATACCAATAATTTTTTTAAAATGCATGTATCATCCATGAGAAGTATCTTTTTATAATTTTTGAAAATTGTTATTGTGAAGAGAGAGACCTAGTTGATGACTAGTTCATGCCTTAGCCAATTTTAAGTGTGAAAGATTCCCATCCTAGTTGGTGTTTGGAGAGGCCACTTAGTTATTGAAAAGAGCTTAAATAGAGTCATAAGTTACAGATTCAATCTATAGGATCTCATGGATATATCAAGTTCAGCTTGTTCTTCCTTTCATCTCAAGTTTTCTCACCATATTTCAACTCTATGGAGTGAGGTGCAGCTGGTGAGATATTCATCTCTTTGAGGGAGATTATATTGCTCCATTATTTTGTTTTATTATGTGAGTGATATTATATTTAATTCAATAAATATCTCGGGTTTAAATTCCAAGAAATATCATGTATGATTTCTCAATAATGAAGAAACAATGCCATTTCCCCACTACCTCGTTGCAAACTCTTGTAATATTGATGGATTCGAATGGATGTATAAAATATTGATGATTTATGAATGAATGGAATATAATTAAAGTATATCATGGGTTTCATGTTCATTAAATTAGAATATGTGGCCATTGGGTATTCATAGCAATTGGAGCAAACTACACCCCATTTTCCCAAGGGTCCAAAACTAGTTTTTTATATATGATTGAAAGAAGTGATAAAATACATGGGAGGTCTATTGGTTATGAATATGAGTCTCTGATAATTTATTATAAACAAATAATTCTTCAATTTAATAATTCTAGTGGGTTTCTACACATTTGGGAATCCATTTCTACCACTTATCGCAAGGGGAATTTGAGCCCAAAATTGCCAGTAAAATCATCTATCTTATTCAGAATTTAGTACAAACTTGTAGAAGTGATTGGAGGGAAATAATACATACCTGAACATAATAATTAAGATATTTTAGAATTCATACACCTTATATAAATATTTTGGAGCAAATTGGCTGATTTCGAGACCAAGACACTAAAACTAGTCGAGAGCCAAAATTGTGAAAAAGTTGGAAAATTGGGCAGTTTGGTAAAACAATTATAGAGGGACATTACAAGTGGTATCATAGAATGGTATTGGAACCTCATGGTTTTAAAAATGAGTCAAATCAATAAACCACCACCATTATAATATGAATTGGAAGGTGCTCGGCTTGTAGAAGAAGATCTAGAAGAAAAAAAGGTACCTTTGACTAAATCTATGGCTCACGAGGGAGAAGACTACACTAAGGAGAAAATCGAGTATATAAAACTTATAAAACCCATGTTTGAATAAATATACATGGAAATGACCCAACATATGGTATCGATGACCCAAAAAATATAAAAAGGATTCAAATTGGTGACCAGTCAAATGGGAAACAAAGGGATAATAGGAGATAGTGGTAGTTCACAATCAACAGAAAAGAAGAAAATGGGTGAGAACATTTTCTCATGAACATGACCTCATAATAGACCCCATGAATTTCATAGAACAACAAGTCCTATTGAACCTAAATTTCTTATTCCCAAAGAAGAGACTAACATTCAATTTGAAATTGATACAATAACAAAAGAATGGGCTAAATTGGATGAAGAGTGTAGGAGAAGAATAACATATGAGCAGTACTTCACCATGGAAAACAAAATAAAAAATAAGGAGGGAAATAAGTCTCTAAACCAAAACAAAGAATTAAATTGTGCCATAGGTAAAGTGCCACTTCCTAGTTTTGATGGTTCATCTCAAAGTTCTACTAACACTTGGGTGCAAAAATTGGATGTGTATTTTCAGCTGAATCCAATGGTGGAAGAAGATGCTTTAAAAATGACTATTTTGCACTTGGATGGAGATTCCAATGAATGGTGGTTCCATGTCCTGAAAAACTTGGGTCAGGATCAGGTTAAAACATATGGGGAATTTGTTGACAGGGTATTAGAAAATATACTGTCCCCTAATCTAGATTGGAGATGTTCCATCTTCTGAATGCATGGATGACAAGCATCATGATGGCGATCTTAGGCTGAGATCCTCTTCAATCTTCAAACACGTGGGTAGCAGGCCATTTGTAGAACTGTTTCAACCTTAAATTCCTGAAATCAGTAATGGAAAGTGCACAACCTAATTAACAAGCTGGGAGGAAAGCTAGAAGGTGAGCTGGAAGACAAGTTGGACAACAGTTGCATAGATCGGGATGAATGGAAAGCTGAATGCATTTTGTTTATAAATTCACCGAATTATACTACATAACCTACAAACAAATACACATATTAATCAATATATTGAATATGCTTTAAATAATATAGATTTGAGTTAATAAAATCATAAAAATGATATTAATAACTAAATTTACTTTTAACTAAATCTAGCCCTACTTTTGATGGTTCATCTCAATGTTTTGATAACACTTGGGTGCAAAAATTGGATGTGTATTTTCAGCTGAATCCAATGGTGGAAGAAGATGCTTTAAAAATGACTATTTTGCACTTGGATGGAGATTCCAATGAATGGCGGTTCCATGTCCTGAAAAACTTGGGTTAGGATTAGGATAAAACATATGGGGAATTTGTTGATAGGATATTAGAAAGGTTTGAGAAAAAATATCCAAAATTTTCTTTGAAAGAACTATGGCACAATTGAAGTAGGTAGGGACACCTATTGAGTATATGTTGGAATTCCAAAGATTATCAGTTAAGGTGGCTAATGTATCTATGCAAAAGTTAGTATTTATATTCACTGAAGGTTTAGAAGAGCCCTTAAAATGTTTGGAATAGCCCTTAAAAGTTTTGGTCAAATTCCACAAGCCTACTAACTTAAATGATGCAATGAGCTTGACTAGATATATTCAAAATGTGCTTCCTAGAACAATATTTCCTCCCAAGACTAACTTCAGATTTGAAAGAAATACTTGGAAAAAGGATGCACCTGATAAGAATTTTTGGCAAAGAGATACATCTAAAAAGAATAAGAAAGAAGGAAAAAACAAGGATAAACTCTGAAAGAAAAAATTGTTCTTCATACACTTCCAACCATGGACACCAAGGCACAAATGTTCTAAAGGAAAAGCTCAATACATAGAAGTATTTTATGATAATGATGAGTATGAAGGGGGTATGGATGAAGAAGGGAACATTTAATATCAATAGGATGCATATGATACAATAGCTAAAGAAGAAAAACAAGAATAAAATAATCCTTCACCGGACAAAGTAAGAATGGTAGTACTTTCAGCAGTGCCTCACTATCACACTATTCAATGCAAGGCTGTGGTATTGGGACAAAGAGATTCAGTTTTGGTAGATGGATGAGTTACACATAGTTTCATTGATTCAAAGATGGTGGAGAAAATAAATATACCAAGTGAACCAGTCGATGGCTTCACAGTTGTCATTGCAGGTCACAACACAATGCAATGAAACACATGGGTTCCAAAGTTGCAAGTCACCATAGGTAATTGTTGTAATCTCACAAATCACCTAAGGTTACCAATAATACTTACCAAAACATACATACATAACAGAGATAAGAGATGAGAACAAGTAGAGGAAATAATAGATTATATTAACATGAATGGGTCCATACAATACAGAGAACTTAACCAAGTTCTCATCTTTCTCAATAGCCTAATATATATGATTTACAAATAGTTACAAAATAACTACCTGTTGGTTCGGTGAACCAACACGAACTTAGGTGGCCGACCTAATCTCTAGTTTAGTCGGCTGATTGACTAAGTAGGCTATCGTTCAAGTCAGCATACCGAATTGCTCCTGTAACATCTCCCCCATGAACAAAACATTTCTTTGTCTCGAAGAAACAAGGAGGTACCAAAAATGACTATCTAAGTAGTTGTTTGTTTCATGCTTGTATTTCATGGGATGTGATGTCTGATTGTTGGTCTTTTCTACTCACAGACTTCAACAATTGCTGGGGCTGTCATGGCTAAGTGATGTTGGAAATCTAGCCAACTCTGCAGTATTTTCTGAATGTTGATGGTGAGTGTAGTTAGATTTGATAGGATCGACATTTTTTTTGGCATGGAAATTTCAGCTATTCTTTCCATGTTGGGACCCATAAACTGGTCCTTATTAGAGGAAAATTTAACTCAAAATGGGCCTCCTTAAAATAATTAATAAAATAATAGTTAAAATAATAAAATAATATTTATTAATTTTGGAGGAAGAAAAGAAAAAAAAATACTTTTTTGTTTGTATTTTTGACATATCTCCCCATGTTTTTACTCAAATTTCGATCAAGAGAGCTTGTTGGATGTGGAATTAAATTATGCATCCAACGAGTACCCACTCGACATACTTTTGACGGACCCTGCTACCCCAAAAAACAAGAAATCCTAAAAAAATGTGATGATGACATCATCATCACATTTTTTCAGGTATTTCTTGTTTTTTGGGGTAGAGGGGTCCGTCAAAAGTATGCCGAGTGGGTACTCATTGGATGTGGAATTTAATTCCGCGTCCAAGGAGCTCTCTCGATCGAAATTTGAGTAAAAACACAGGGAGATTGTTTGGGGTGTGTTGAGGCCTGGAAATTCGCAGGCGGCAACAGTAAGGGATTCTCCCCAATCAACATTCCCAACTAGCCCGTTGACTGTTTGGAATAGGGAATCCATCTGGTTTGCGGTCCGGCTACCGTAGGTCAAGAAACGAAAACTGAAGCTTTACTGGTTGCGGCCCGGCCCACCGAGTTTTTGTATTTTGACTTAAAGAAATGATATGCAAGTGCCTAACTAAATGTAGGGGTCAAGATGCAGGGAGCGGTCACAACGTGATGCGCAGGTTCTTACCTCTCGTCTTATGCTTGCAAGCAACCAAACCAGATACAAAAAGAAATAAACTAACTATCTAAACTATCCCTAAGGAGCAAGGTTATCATTTTGGATGAGAAATACATTTTCACATACACTAAGAGGAATCATAGATAGCTGATACTTCTTATAAAGCACATGAACGCTTACAGATGTTTAAATAACCGGCTAGCTGATCATTTTATGACAACATTTATTGCTCACAGTGAAAAATATCAAAAAACTACTGAAGAACATTTAACCATAACATAGGTTCAGAACATTAAATACTCTTACAGTAAATGAAAACACAGCTGAAAATGAAATAGTTCCTCTTCAACATTATTCATTGAGTTGCGCGTATACATTCCACTTTTCACTCTCTCCGATAGACAAATTTGCAGTTTCCTTTGCAAAACGAAGTAGTTCCTCTTACAAGCAAACATTTACAAAAATTTTCCAAGGGAAAAATCCCTTTCTCATTCCTACTTCTAAATATTTAAACTAGAACTGTTGCCCCTTGGGATTCCTTCCAGCGTGTGACTTTCAGTTTCTTCAATGCTTCATATTCCTATCTTTTGTCAGCATGTGGTCATGAAACACTTGGTAATTGATCCGTCTCTAGGAACACGCCTTTACAGCTCCAGACTTCGTCCCCCATTCGCCTCATTTCAGTCATACCTCCGCCAAACGAGTTAGTCTTTCTTCTCGTCGTGGCAGATTGACCGGTTGCCTGGAAACTGCCTACATTCAATTTAAGAGCATGATTTAAATAACAACTATTATCAATTAACCATCATTCCACAAGGAAATGGCCGAGCGAACCACATCCGGGCCTGGCAATATTCTATGGTTGCCGATGGGAAAAACAAGTCGGCAGTCAGAAAGAAGCGAGTTCGGGAGCTCGGAGGGACAGCCAGCTGCAACGTCAGGTGGGACTCAAGTCACAGCCAAGTGGATGCGGGTGGGATAGGCCACAAATCGGACGTCATATGGTTTTAGCTTCGGAAGTCGAAAGACTCTGGGAGCTGCAACGGAGGAGGAGGAGAGCTAGATGATACGCGGAACGGACGGGAAGAACTTGGTCGGACGTCGGAAGAGACTCAAATCAGAAGTTGACTATCTCTTCCTGGCTGCAACGGCAGGCAAGGAGAAGCTACGGACAAATGATTTGTAGTTAACCTAAATCGGGCATCAGATGGCTTTAAGAAATCGGACGCTGAAACGATCTAGGAGCCGCAACGGCGACGGGAGAGAAACTCACAGCTTCTGACCTGGAACTAAAATGGGGCCGATTATAGAAAAAACCATGTATTCAAACAGCTTTAAACATCAGGCACAACTAGGTTCGTTCTTTCCACGAAAAGGCAACTCTGAAAAACAAAGATTTCCCCCTTTTTCATCCAGTAACCGGCATCCATGACTCAAAACAAAACTAAACGAGGAAAACATAAACTAACTGACATTCATCTTCGAAGTAAAACGAAAAACAGATATGCCGGAGAGGCTCAAGTATTTAACGATCAAACCAAGTAAAATGATGAGGAGGGGCCCAGAGTTTAAGTAAAAATAAATTCGGGGAGAACGGTTGCAGCAGCAACAACTGGTGACTTCCTGGTGAACCTAGATCTCTGGGTGACTTTTCTTTGAGTAGAAAACTGTTTCCTAACCAAAATGCATTAAAAGAAATCTTCTAGCTATCCGGATTTCTCCCATGACCGCAGTGTGTACCTTAATCATTGATGCTAGTCCCATTTGGGGAGAGGGGAAACCGAAACCTTCAAGTCCAGACCACTATGTTGAGGCCAGAGTATGAGTTTCATTATTACCTCTATTTTCAGGTAGCTAACAACATGGACACCATAGGATTGCAGCAGATGGTAGACAGCAATATCCGTGTGTTCCTCATTCCCATGCCATTTTGACACTTTTGTGTCTTTGGACTTTTGTCCCTTTCATTTGAGTCTTTCTGTGCGCCTTTCTTACTGAATTTTAATTCAGGATCCTCTATCCCATAGTGTCCTTTTGTGTGAGTGGTATAATTTTTAAGTTTCAGCTCACGGACGGAGAGGATCTTTTGGCTTTAAGTGCTTATGATTTAGCACCTGTTTTGATTTATGATGCTTTTATAGAAGTGCTGACTCTTTATTCTCCTTTTGGCTTTTGTTTTTGGCATGGGATCATTTGTATCTAATACACTGTTCACCTTGCTTCTTCCTATGGGTCCTTTACTGTTGCTCCTTAGAACATTTTAAATGTGACGTGGATGGAGCCTCGACATAGTACTCCAGACTCTTCGAATCTGGTTTAATTCACAGGGGTTAAGCAGGACTTCAATGCACACAACATTTTATTCGAGAAAACTATAAGGCTGGAAGAAATTCTTTTAGCAATACATAGGCTGGCACTCAACGTATTTGCTATTCCCCAAAAGACCTTAATATCCTCCAGACAACTGCAAGTCCGTTCCCCTTATTGAAAATCAAAACTTAAAATTAAAACAAATGAAAGCATGACTCGAAAACAACCACACAACTTATTTATAAACAAGGCAGAAACAATTGAAGAAAATCAAGAAAAGTAAGGCTTGAGAACCAGACCATTAACTGGCAAGTTCTCCTCCCATCCCTGTAAATCTTGCAGCTTATAAGTAGCAGGGCCAAGTTTGGATACAATATGAAAGGGGCCTACCCATAACTGCTGGAATTTGGTATGCTTTCCTTTTTCATCATGGGGGTGGTCCCACTTGAGAACTAAGTCTCCTACTTCAAAGTCCTTTTTCCCAGCTTTATGTTTGTCAAACCATCTTTTGACTACCTCCTGCTATTGTTTAAAATGTTCTCTAGCCTTGGATCTGGCTTCTTCTGCTTTTAGGAGATTATATATTCTTATTTTCAAAACCTCATCATCCGACCCCCTAGACTCTTGAGCTAGTATGGAAGATGGTAGCAGAATGTTGGGAGGCAGGATGGCTTCCTTTCCGTACACAAGGGTATAGGGTGACACTCCTACTGTAGACTTGGGGGTAACTCTGTCAGCCCATAGGGCGTTTGGTAAGGCTGAGTGCCAACTTCGCTGGTTTTCTATAATAGTCTTCTTTAAGATTCTAATGAGGTTTTTATTGGAGGATTCAGCCAGGCCATTCCCTTGCGGATAGTAGTTAGCAGAATAATGTAATTTTATCCCTTTATCATGAGCAAATGCGGTCAATTTAATGGATGAAAAGTATTTAGCATTATCAAAAACTACTGAAATTGGAACTCCAAACCTAGTCATGATATGATCTTGTAGGAAGCTAATGACTTCGTCTTCGTTTATCTTGCGTAATGGGATAGCTTCGACCTAGCGAGTGAAGTAATCAGTCGCGGTAAGAATGTACTTGTGTAGCAGGGAAGAATTTGGTTTTATTTCTCCAATAATGTCTAGCCCCCATTGTTCAAATGGTTCTGTGATCATAACGGGCTTTAGGGGTGCTTCTGCCCTAGGCTGTCTTCCACCACACCTTTGACAGATATCACATTTCCTGACATGCGCATGTGCATCCTTAAAGAGTGTGGGCCAATAGTAACCGGCTCTAAGGATTTTGTGGGTTGTAGTGTCGCCTGCATAATGTCCCCCAGCCGGACCGTCATGTAATTCTGCCATTACTTTCTCAGCATCTTCTTTCTCCAAGCATCTCAGGAGGACCCCATCGTAGTTTTTTCTGAATAATACGCCTTCCACGATTTGGTAGGAAGCTGATTTTAGACGCAGCGCTCTTATTTGTTTGGAATTCCAATGCTCTAGAAATAGTCCAGACTGCAAGTAATGCACAAGGTCCCTATACCAGGACTCAGGGGCTGTAAACAGAGGGCATACATCCATTACATGCAATTCAGCTTCATCTTCCCATGCTTGTTCTTCGTTGTTCCTACTTCCAATCATTAATTTGCATATCCCTTGACCTTTCACTATAGTGGATGGCTTGAATTCAAGGTCGTATTCTTGAAGGGCTGTGACCCATTTGCCCCTTCTTTCTCCTAATTCTTTTTGAATGAGAAGGGATCTTACAGCTGGGTAAGGGACTATTACCTTGGTCCGATTCTTCAATATATAAGGCCTGAATTGTTTTACTGCCTTAAACACTACGTAAGCCTGCTTATCAATGGATGGGTAGTTTAATTCATCTCCTTGTATCCCAGTGCTCATAAAAGAGATTGGGAATTCATCACCCCTGTCACGTCCCCGTCCCTCAACCGGCGAAGAGGACGCGACGAGCACATCAAAAATTCAACCGGGAAAATGGCCCCAAAAACATAAATCAA